>JAHLJZ010000163.1:0-17457 GCA_025602915.1 Paraphysoderma sedebokerense
TGGTCGGATGATATAAACAAGTATCCTTGCATTATCTTAGTATATCGCCCAATTGCTATTTCTGGAACTGAAAGTTTAGGGGTTTTGACAGTCCCCTCATTTTGGTGTCTTCTTTCAAAGAGGAAAGTTCTATATATGTTCATGGGTGTACAACAAACAGTATCTGCTGGGTGTACACGCCTGTCTGGTTGACACGTACTGTCCTGCTGACCAGATAGGTTCTCACAGGTGGCGGTACACCAATTAGGGCAATTTCACAGCATTTTCCGCGCTTACCACGCATACTACATACATTAAATACCCACAACCACGGTTAATATAATTCTTCAATACATACCCCGATGCCGTTCGATAAACGGGCCATTCCTTATAACTTAAATAACAAGGCCGAACGTGGGAAGTGTAGAGATTACTTTAATCGAAAACTAAAATGTGCTCAAATCGCTTTGATGCAAATTGAGTCCATTGCTCATGGAGAGTTCATTCTTATTACTTACGATTCTGAAGGAGATCCGAATGTTGCGGCCTCAAAGAATCTTTCCGGTGTGGCGAAAGCGATGTTTAGTTCAGAGTTGTCGGATGCTATATATCGGTTCCATAACTCACGCTATCGAGAAGAACAGTTACGGCGAAGGGAATCCCCTCCCTCCCTATCTTCTTCTTCTGAATCTCACTCTTCGGACATTCAACTTTCCGAACCTCCATCCCTCGAATCTGCCCCACCTTCTACGGCAAATACGGACTCTACGGACCAACCTGATTGGCCTTCAAATCAGTCTACTGGCCAAGTCCGATCCAAAGCACAATTCAGTTATCCATGGGAAAGAATACAAGATTTTTCTGCGCTACATCCGCTCACTCAAGCTTATCATATATTTCGGGCAATGACATTCCACATTTGCGAAGACCTTTTTCGGGTGTGGGCAGACGTAGCTTTCGGGAAACGGGATTCGTTCAAGTCTCACAATAACGGAACCGGAAACAAGCCGCAAGGTTGGCCAAGATTGGTTGAATATAAACCCATTGATAGGTTTACAGATCAAGAGGCGGATTGCAAAATATTCCTTTGTATTGTTTGTTTAAAACTGGGAAACGAAGCAGATTTAAAAAGAGAATTGAGTCGTCTGACAAAATGTTATGACAACGTTGCACTACTGAAAATGATAGGAAAACTGTTCAAATTAAAAGAAGCGTTAGGTGCTATTGACACACTCAATTTGGGTTAGTACACAGTCGTTCTTTCCGCCCTCGGAATACTGCTAGTAACATATTACTCAGATCCGAAGACCGCGGAAAACGATCGTCATCAAAAGCTTTTTCCCAGAGTCCCTCGGGTTCCGTCCTTACCGAAGCAAACATTATCTGATCTTTTCCGTGAGATTAACTCGGATTTGCTTCCATCACCAGAGAGTCTGCCGGATAGAGTGTCGATAGAGTGGTTAAGGCAGTCTTTGCTCTCCAGACCCCACGAAGTGCCATCCACAGGATCACATGTCGGTTCTAGTAATTTTCCGACAGAAAACGGTGCTACGGGATCTGCTATCCACCCTATACCACAAATACGAGATACCACTAATCCCACCTCCCAACATGCCGTCAACCCAATACCACATCTTAGAGACACCACCAATTCCACCTCCCAACATGCCGTCAACCCAATACCACATCTTAGAGACACCACCAATTCCACCTCCCAACATGCCGTCAACCCAATACCACATCTTAGAGACACCACTAATTCCACCTCCCAACATGCCGTCAACCCAATACCACATCTTAGAGACACTACAGAGTACCACTATAATTGTCGAACGGTTGATGATTCTAGTTTCCAGGGGATGTTGGGGTTGTCGGGCAATCACGTTCTTCCAGTAGCTTCGTCTAGCTATCAGGTATCATTATCCGATCAATCCCTCACCGAGCGCCGTTCTTTGCTTGCACCACACCGATTTCATCCTTACCCGAATCCCACTCAAAACAATGCCCGCAATGCCCAAGTCAATCCCGTCTTGTCTCGCCAGTCATTAGATTTTTTACCCGTTCCCAATAATACTCCCACTTTCAATTCACAATTGCCAATCGAACAAAGTTTCAGGATGGCTTCAGCTTGCCCAACTCAAAATCTATATTTACCTTTCCCTGGTACAACCAATATTGATTCTAATCGATAAGTAATTACAGTAAATAAAAATAGATAATGGGGTATCTATTATACAACTATGTAACTACATATTATGTTTTGGAAGTATTGAATAAACTGTGTTGAATGATGAACATCATACATCCTGGCATGAAGGACGTGGTCGTCCTGACTCCTGCTAGCCGCACGATTTGTCGAAGGGGCGACAGAATCTGAATTCAAAAAATGTCGGCGCCTTAAACCCCGGTTACCTTAAATTCCGGATTTTGTATGAGCATAAGTGTTCGCACCTGATACGGATGCAGAAGCTGGGTATAGGATAGGAAAAGCCATTTCGCAAACTTTCCACGCGTCCAGGCCAAAGGATTGATGGACAATAGTAAATACAAGTTTTCAGGCAAATCAGGAGATAAAAACGGAAAAAAAAATTGCGAATAAAAAAAAATTTTCGGATGGCAACAAAAAGAAAAGATAATCACAGTGATATACCCTCATATGATGTCAATTATTAAGCGCGAAAGAGCCGTCTCCTAGAAACACGGAACTTTTGAAAGCTTCAGTAACCAACATAATCACTGCCATAGATTGAAGCGACATCTTTCCATGCGACAGATTGTAAGTATAGTGAATTAAAAGATAAGCCTTCCAATCCTGAATCGAGTTACATGACTTATTTTTTTTTTTTGGAATTTTCTTGATTGCAGTCGGAAACGTGCGGGGGATTGGGCCTATACACGAAGTGATTGTAAAGCATCCTGAATACTAAGGAACTTAGATACTACAGATAGAAGCAATCTGCAATAATATATTTCAGACTAAGTTCGAATTTTAACATTTGAATTTGAGTTGTATTTATCTATATCTTATAAGTGGATTGGTTGGGGCCAACTGACGCGAACTCACCGCGCACAGCTATACCTCCACGGATACTAGGGAGAAAATTTTAAAAAACTCGATGTCCATTCATACAATCAAAAATTTATTATAACGTAATAATTGACATAATTCCATCTTATGATCCCACTCTCAATATTTGAATTTTATATCCCTAAAATGCTGATCTAAGTTCAACCTCCAGATAATGTAAGACATCATCGTTACAAAATTGGCACTAGAAAAAAAAAGAGCAGATTTCTTTATATTAGCAATAATATTATTCTTTTGCTCACATAAAACCGTAATGAATTGGTCCAACTCAGGATAACGACGAGAATCGAAGCCAGCGTTACAGTTCAGGTGATTGAAAAAATGTAAACCATCTATCACACATAAAGTATTTTTAAAGAAAACCGGTTCACGATTTAGAGCGTATTCCAAGACGTTACAAGCATTGTCGTAACAGATCACCCTACCGAAAAATCCTTCATTCAGGTTTCAAATTAAGTTTTGACATAAAGCGTAGCAAATTACCTACTTAATTAGGAGCTACTTCCCATCTTGTGTAGATTATATCGAACAATGTCTTCGCCGATTCGCCATGTAACATACTGGCAAACCCAAGACATTTCTTATGCACCATACAGAAAATATAAAATGTTCCAAAATACTTTTTTTTGTTGCAGTTACCTGTTGTGGATTGCCGCACTGAGTAGCTTAGACCGGAGATCAAGAAGGTGTTGGCAGATTGAACCATGAGAAACAAATCAAACCAATAAGCTTACTTTCTCAATTTTCGGCGTGGAGGAAACCCTGGAAGACAGATGCCAGTGGTGTACATTTCTTGATAAGCACTTGAGAAAGGGCTTTCGAAAACTTCCTCCGTCAGGTCTTCAGTTTCAGTGAACGGTTTTTTCGATAGTGTCATAATTCTGTCAAGTAAAGGGGACAATGACATCGGCCATACTCCAGAATTCAATTTCTTAATGCTAACAATGAATTCATTAAGTACTGGAGTGATCCGTCTGAGAATTTTAAATCCATGCAATCCAACATCCTCCCCCAATACAATCTTTTGAACGATATTATGAACTGATAAACTCATTATTTGATGAAGAGGGGCGACATCGGAAGAGAGGCAGCGAAGAAATAATCTAATCACAGTATGAGCGACGTACCGAACTAAGGAAAAGTAAAATCAACAACTCAACAGGTCAGAAAATTAAATGAAGAAGATAAACCGACCATCCCGAGAATTACGACGAGTATCTCGTTCCTGATATTCATTTACTTCGACGAAGTCATTATCACCTTCCGTTTCCTGTGAATCATCCGAGTTTTGTCGCTCTCTCCGTATAACCTCCGATTGGGCCTGACTACTGATCGATTCCCATTGAAGAGTATCGGATCCCCCGTCCTTTACAGCGGGGAATAATTTAAGTAACGGAATTAGACATGATACTTCATCCTTAGTCTCTAATTTCGATTTCATTAACTGCAACTCATCCAATGTCAAACCTGCTAAATGCTTGTTGCTTTTCTTTTCCATCTTTCGTAATTTGGCCCAATTGTCTCTATCAGATAACTCGGTTGACGAAAGAGTGAAACGAAAAACGAGTTTTCTAAGGGCCGAGTCACTGAAAAATTCTCGTTTCGTGGACGACAAGTTGTGAATTGGCACAGAATCTGTCGATTTGAAAATATTAGTAAAAGTTTCAGGTGTAGGGGAATAGGGGAATAACGCTCATCCTTACCGGCACCGGAAAGCCACGGATGGTTAAATTTTGCCAATTGGGCTCTCTTTACCCCGGCGGAGTGGCCATCAGCAACAATATATTCTCCTGTGGTAATTAATGTCAATTGAGGTTCAAGTCAGTTAACATAGAAAGCACGAGCGGGTATACCGTTACAACAAGCCTTTTGAGCTGGTAATGGGAGCAACCGAATAAAATCGTACACAACGGATCGAAAAATTTTTACGACGTGACGCCAGGATATGACTAATTCAGGATTGTATCCCCGCAAGATGTATCTATCCATCAATTTATTCCAATAACCGTCGAAACTCCCTCCATGCACGACACAACAATCTAGAAAATCTGACACGAGCTCGTATGAGAAGATATGGGTTCGGTGCCGAAGCAAAGCTTTGTCGTATCCATCATAAGGGTACATAGTCTTACATATGGGGCACAGTGAATCGATAACGTAGGCTTTGACTGGGAAATCACGATCAAAAATAATGACCGGGGTAGGCCGCATCTGCTGAAGGGTGCTGACACATTCGACGCATTCAGCGTCATTATAACCCATGACCAAGGGTTCACTACCAACCGGAAAGAACCTTTGACACCCGTGGAGTAAAATTTCCTGTAATCGTTCATCAGGGACAACTAATTCAAAAAAAAGTAAGTACGACGAAAACTCCCTAACTCAACATCAATACACACCTGGATATGCCTTCCTTGAGTATCCTTGAATTTCTGGGACTTCTGCCCAGCTTTCTTCATCATCGTTCTCTTCCTCTTCCATTTCCTCCATACCATCCTCCGCCGCCGTCGGTTCAATCGTTTGGCCATCATCCACGTTGAGCAATTTAGCTCCTGCGACATGTCTGCAATATGCGGTCGCTGGACAACCGTTGCATCTCCATTTTTTGTTACGGTAGTGAATACTGTAGAATTTACTGTTTTTAGGATCAAAGCGAATATAAAGGCGAGGGTGTATAGATGTCCGGAACGGTTCTATCGACACTTCCCTCGGTTCATCCATTAACTTTGCCAGCAAATAGTCCGCTATATTTGAAATGTCGACTCGATGCGGCTGGTCGCCCGACCATTCCTGATACATATATCGTAAAACTGCCCGAGTATGTGTACATTGTCCACATAGACTTATATTACTCTCCTGAACAAATCGAGCGAGATCGGTTTGACGGAAATCTTGTCCAAGAATATCACTTCGAAATTCTGAGAGAGGCTGAGTGCAATCACACGCAGTGATAACGGTGCATATGTCATTTCGAAATATTGTTTTTTGGACTGTAACGATACGCACACCTGCGACAGTGTTATCAAGACCTAGTCTTCCATTCTCCTGAATCAAGTAATCAAACAGAGCGAATACTTGTAATCGACTACTAGGCGACCCATCGTATAGCCTCTGAATGAAATCGAAGTTTTCCGACTGATACCTGAGACGGTCGTAATATTGAGCTTCGTTTACCAGATGTGGAGAATCCGACATTAATGGAGGGGTTGCCTGCAATGCCGAGACGGAATCACTGACTTGACCTGAGTTGAGTATGTCTGGATTAGGTACAGATGTTTCATAAGTCATTTCCTCGTCATATGGTGCGATATATTCATCACCAGCATCTTCAACAGGAGCTGCATTTTCATTTTGATCATAATCAAGAGGAGATATGTATTGATCAACTGTAGTGTTTCCATGGTCATTGTCGTTGTCATAAGGGATATTTTCATTATCACATTCATCGTAAGGAGTTGGTCCTGCCGAGACGACTGAATACGCAACATTCATTGATTAGAGCAAAAAATAAGGAGTTAGCTCCATTAAAGCGTCTTAAACTGTAGCGTTCAGACTCACTGATAGCATTGTCGAGCTCATACTCTTTAGAACCTTGTTCAAGATGTCGATTTTGAGATTCAGAGGATGGTTGTAAGTTTTGATTTTGTCGATTATCATCAAGCAGCACTCTTTCACCGTTTTCCCAGAATACTATTTGTCCCTTATATTTACGCCTAACTCTCTTGCGCTTTCGTGGAGCAGTAGAATCCATATCGATAGAAAAAGTTATGTAATTCGGCTGGAATTCATATTCGAAACTGCTTTACGGCGCTGTGATGAACAGTGAACCAGTTCTATTTACGTTTGGAGCGAGACAATAACAATGCTTATCTGGTGTAAGGCCACTCTGTGCTGACCAGTCCGTTCCAACTGACTATGGTGTGCGCCATGAGGTGCCTAATTGGTCAAACGGCACAAAACTCGCGTCCTCTAGATCCTTTCAAAGATGCATTTAGAGCAACTCACCTTTCTCCGACTTACTTGTCTTGTAATGATTTTATGCGGTTTGATATGACCGTTGTCTTGCGTTTTGGATATCAATATATCGGCAGCGATATCCACTTAGTATGTGATAATATGCAGTTGTCCGTTGTTTTTGATTAGTCATACTCGAATCAGTAAAGTCAAATCATATTAGTTGCGTATGTGATGAAAACTGCGATTGGCACGAGTCCCAAACAGAGAAACTTGATATAATTATGAAAATACAACCTTGAACAGGCGAAGCATCAAATAGCATTAGTACACCATATGGTAATCTCTGTTTTACAAATCTCGGAGGCAAAAAAGAGTTTCAACCAAATGCGCGCGACATTGTGCACCCTCACACATTGGCCAACGACCACAATATTATCAGTAGTCAGTAAATAAACGGATGATGCCTTGACAAAACTGCATAATTTCAAAGGTTTATGATGTAATTTAACTCTGAGGACGTTTAGAATGTTTCTGAAAAGGTGCAGAAAGGACTATGGGTTGATCGGCCCGGTTGATGCAGTTGAGTGATCAGTTGTCTTTGAGCGGTTGCTAATGTGATAATTCTCATTATATGTCTGCACCGAATAAGTAAAATTTTATCTACTGTACTGTACAAATATATTTGCGATGTAAGTATTACCTTTGAATTTTTAGTGAAATATACACTACAATTGTACATCCTTGAGTCCTGATGCCTGCAAAAAGATTGATCCAAAGGAAATGCATCCAACAAGGCGAGGAAACAGAAATAATTTCAACTTTAGAATTTCTTCTTTCCAGCAAGTATAATTGACAATAATGAAAAGGCCCAATTATAAGATATAATTTATTTACGAGGTGTTCTTCAGTTCGAAATGACTAAAGTGCCCAACAATTATTGACATGAAGCATTTATACAACAAGATAATCCGAAAAAAAGTATCTCGGCGAAAGACTTTGTTTTACACAATTCAAAATGGCAAAAAACAGTGTTGATTAAATTATTGTTGTTCTATTCTACTATATATTGTCGAAAAACGGACTACACGTTCGTTCTTCTGTGATGGAACAATTTTGTTATAAAGATTGAACGAAAAAGTAGCGATGCTGAGAAAAGTTAGATACCTTCTACGGTGCCTTTTTCATGAGACTAGTCCTTGAATTTATCGATGAGGCGGGATCAATAATCGACGAACGGCGAGACGGGTTGGAAGTTCCGCTTGAACTTGCCGTTGTAAGTGATGGCGAAGAACTCATGTTTAACCTTAAGGTGCTATTATCTGTTTGTGTTTGAGATTGAACGGTTGTTTCTTCCAACTTTAACTGAGATTTAGAGTTGAGAGATTCCGCAGATTTACTGATTCGCGATGTAGTTGGATGAGTAGAATTGGGAGCTGAAGGAAGTGGGGTCACGGTTGTGCTCGGAGAAGAAGGCGAAATTGAGGT
Source organism: Paraphysoderma sedebokerense (assembly GCA_025602915.1). NCBI lineage: Eukaryota > Fungi > Blastocladiomycota > Physodermatomycetes > Physodermatales > Physodermataceae > Paraphysoderma > Paraphysoderma sedebokerense. The sequence continues at coordinate 8,510 of JAHLJZ010000163.1, forward strand.
GACGATGTGTTGAGAGGTCGCAAGTTTTGAGGAGTTTCGAATGTTCGGATCGGAATTACGTAGGACGTTCTGTCGACTGCTTCTAAGGAAAGATTGAGAGAGTGACGAATTGGAGTGACCGAGTTTCACCAGTTGGTCGATATCCATGTTTGAGTTGCGAACAGAGACTTCATCATGAGAAGTATTGACAACTTGCTGAGCAGGTTTCTGGCTTTTCGCTGCCTTATTCATCTTTTTCTCTACTCGTTTGTAAATCTCTTCAGCGCTTTCCACCAATTCTGACATGTCTTGCGTATGTCCGACATAAAGGTAATGAGCAGTTCGATCAGACATTGAACTGCCAAATCCTTCCATTGACACACCCATATTTATACTATGCAGTAACGCTGGCTTCACGATCGGTCGTTGAGCCAATTTCATCGCTTCGACGGGAGTGTCATCCTGCAAATTAAAAACTTCATCCGCATCGGGTAAAATCGCATTTTGAATAACATGAGCCTCTGTCGGTTTCGCAACATTCAAGAAAGCGCAATGATTTCCGATTTGTAATAAATTGTCAATATCCATGTCCCCCACCACCGCATTTGTTTGGTAAAGTATCGGTTCAATTGGAGTAGATCTGTACCGTCGCATGCTATTCGGAAGACTTGACCTGCTTGATTTTCTTTCCACCCGGTACTTGCTTACCACTTCATCTCTGTTAATTCGAGTTGGAAGACTCCAACGACGACGTTTTGGATTACGTTGTCCTGATGATGTTGTATCTTCCAAACCTTCACCAATGGCAAATAGTTTGTCAATATCAATTTGTTCTTCCTTTACTGCCAACGGTATCGGAGCGAAAACTTGTGCTTGAGATGCTAACACTGGTACATCTTCACCTCTTGTATTTCGTTGAATAAAGTCTACTCTGGGAAAGGGAACGGAATTCGTCGCACGTTTCATTTCTGGGGTAGAGTCAATAGAGACGGAGGAGGATCTTTTACTTCCACTGAAAAGTGTAAACCCTCTTTTCCGACGTTTACTAAAACTGTCTTGCGCAAAATTCGACGGTGGCAAGTTCTCGGTGTCGGAGATTGTCGACGTTTGAGTCGCTTCAGCTTCATCTGAATCTAACGCTGAAATTCCACCATGAGGAAAACTAGCACAACGTTTGATACCTTCTTTACCCATTTGCAAGTACCCGTCGATATCTGAAGCACCTGTAGCTGTTCGAAAGATAGTACTGGATCTTTGTTTTCCTGGAGAAATATTTATCCAACTAGGTAAACTTGAAGTCTTAGTCTCCAACATTTTTTTCTCTTTATCCTTTCCCTTTCCTTTGTCTCTTTCTCCTTCTTTTTCTTTGTCTTTTTCTTTATCTTTACGTTCCGCAACGGCGATTATATTATCAATATCTTGAGCTTTCTTAGATTTCAAACCAGACACAAAAGATGGATCAGGTTTAGCGATATCTTTATTACCGGCTGAAAAAGATCTTATTCTATTTCGAATTTTCTCTCTAGTTCGAGACAACGTGCCACTCGCTGAATGAGGTAACGATTTTGATGGAGAATCGTCAATACGAGATGAAGCGATACTAAAAAGATGATCAATATCGTTGGAATGGTCAATGGGATTCACAGCGTTCAATGGTCGAGTTGAAATTTCCATTTTGATATTCTTTGTTCAGAAAAAAAAAACGTTAGGCGAATGGTAAATTCAATTTGGATAACTTAGTCTTGAATTGTCAATGTAACTATTACCTTTCACCAACCTATAAATGAAAAATAAATTATTCTTCTAAATAATTTACTTTCAGTCGAACTCGAGCGGAATTAAATTCTTGAGGTGAAATATGAACCTGTCGAGATATGAGCGAGAGACAGAAACGGGTAGAGTGCAATTATTGATGAGAGATGGGATAGTAAATTAGTTTATGTCGATGATGGAAACAGATATAGTATCAGCTGAACATTAAATGACCAAATTGGCATGGTTTGCATTCCTTGTCATGAAAGCAACTCTGGGCCAATAGTCGACAAAACGTCCACTTTCGCCAATTGCTGAGCGACGAAAGGAAAACGCGTTCACTCCGCGTCTGAGCTCATGCTTGATAAAGTCAATTCTACGGACAAATGATATGAGATATAGCGATGCTTAGAATAATGAATTCAATTAGATTCAATAGTATTTATTATTGGCTTCAATTTAGTTTGTTTCTCCAACAAATAGATATTCAAAAACTCTCCAGGTGAATTAAAATTTACGAGTTTTACAGCTTAGTCTCTGGACTTGCGCTTCTTCCTATACTCGTCTTCACTCCCACTACTCCATCCACCTCTGTCTTTCTCATTATGTTTATACTTCTTTCGATCCCGAACTCGGTCCCGACTTCTACTTCGACTCCTCGATCGCTCATCACTGTAACTTCGGCGTCGATACTTTTCTCGTTTCTTTTTGTCATCTTTAGATCGTGACCGACTTTGACTCCTCGATCTTGACCTCCCTCGCTCTCGGTCCCGCTCTTTTCCTTTCTTCCTATCCCTCTCCCGGTCCTGATCTCTCGACCGATCCCGTTCTCTCTCTCTGTCTCTATCTTTTCCTTTCTTCCGTTCACGTTCCCGTTCCCGTTCCCGTTCTCGACTTTTATCTCTACCCCGAGACTTTGAACGAGACCGCGACCGACTCGGACTTTTACCACTCTTTTCTCTTTCTCGTATTCTCTCCAACTTCATATTTCCACCGGCCCCGACACCAACAGAACCACTCCCATTAATTTTCTCTTTCTCGACCATCCTATCAAACAATCCTTTTAACTGTTTCCACGCAATTTGTCCCTTTGGCCACCAAAGCGTGACAAACATCCACAACTCTTTTTCCAATCTATCCCTCTTTTTGCCTTCCTTTCCGTACTGTTCTACCAACACATTTCGTAAATGGGTTCCAATACCGATTAAACATTCCTTGGTGAGTGCAGATTTTTGAGTCGAATCTGTAACAGTTGGTACTTCTTCGCGTAATGTCTTGAGGTACCGTTTAGCAGGACGAAATAATTCTTTACATTTTAATTTATCAAAATCAAAATCGGATTCAGAGTCTGAAGAGGAACTAGGTTTGGTTATTGACGGTTTCGATTTGTTGGAAATGGATAGTTTGTTAGAGTTAGATTTGGATGGTACAGAAGGTTTGGAGACGGGTTTTGAAGGTTTTTCGGGTTCTGAATCGGATGACATGGTTTCAACTTCAGATGATGAGGGTGAGGAAGAGGAAGGAGGAGGAGATAAGGATGCTTCACGGTTTGAGTTTGAAGTAGACGGTTTTGATTTTCCATTCGTTTTATCCGACTTTTTCGTCGCTTTCTTTGGCTTTGTTGATGTTGACGAAGTTGGTCGTTTCGACTTTGAGCCGGTGCCATTGCCAATTTTGCCGTTGAATGATTTCTTTCCACCGCCGCTAGCAACGGTTAAACTCACTTTTTCTTTTATCAATTTAACGAGGTAATCTGCACGTCTTGCCAAATGTTCTTGTCGGGGTACTTTATCTTTTCCTTCTTCATCCAAGAAAACTTTATTCGCCAATTGTAATTCCTTGTCATCTTTTATCTTCATCCAGTTACCGAAACCATGTTTATGAACTCCAATGAGTAACATTGAATCTTCTTTCGGCGTCCAAACCGACGTCCAATTCTGGACTTGTTTAACGGGGAAAGAAATTCGGAATTGTGAAAGATTTTGTTTAGAGAGATATTGATGAAGAATAGTAAGATCTGTGACTCGTTGAATGAGTTGGGTGGCGTTAAACGAAACATTTTCGTAAGTGGCGCTGATATTCTTGGACTGTTTGACTGGAGTAGGTTGATCCGATTCGTTTACGAGAGCAGCAACAGGGTTATCTACTGCCTCTTGACAAGCGTCAACGATACCTTGTGCTACCGAGGCGACAGCATCAGGAACTTTATCTGTTAGATTCGCATCTTGCATTATCTGGTCCAGACAAGAATCGATATCCCCGAATCGTAATAACGATCGATAAAGTGCTTTCATTTCCTTATCGTTCAATTTATCACTGGCTCCTCCCGACTTTTTCTTTGTAGCTGTCGTTTTAGATGCTCGTTTCCGTTTCTTTGGCGTCGACGTACCACTTTCAGCGGGACCACCACTTTCTTCATAATTCAACACCCTCTTTATCCTTCTCTGCCACAACTCATCTTCTTGTTTCTTCTTCTCTTCTTCTTCCCGTTTCTTTTCTTCTTCTTCGGCTTTCAATCGATCATCCTCCGGGATAATTTCGTCCCACGATAACTGAGTTAACCCGTTATAATCAGCAACCTGAAACTGCGACAAAAAATCTTCACCCCCATCAGCCATGGCACCGCCTTCCGTGGTTTCAGTATGTTCAGCACGAGCCAAAATATCATCTAAATCCATATCATCCAATTTCTGTCGATTAACAGTCTCTTTAAACATATTTTGTGCCCCAAATTTCAAAATGGCACTCAACTCCTCTTTACTAAAATTGTCTTTTCCATGACTGCTAGACGACGGTTTTGAAGCGGAAATCATACTAGTTCCAGAAGTATCCATTTGTTTAATAATACAATACTCCAAGACCATTTTCCTTTTGGCTCGTTCAATGATATCTTCTTCTATCGTGTCTTTTGAGACGAATCGATAAACATTCACAGTTTTAGTTTGACCGATACGATGAGCTCGAGCCATAGCTTGTAAATCGTTTTGTGGATTCCAATCCGAATCAAAAATAATGACCGTGTCGGCTGTCATCAGATTCAAACCTAACCCGCCAGCACGGGTAGACAATAGGAACACAAAATCGGGGGATCCATCGGCGTTGAAATGCTCGACAGACTTTTTACGGGATTCAGCCGTCACTGATCCGTCTAGCCGTTGAAACTTGTAGTCTCGTAACATGAGATAATCGGTCAAGATATCCAGCATTCGAACCATCTGAGAGAAAATTAAAACTCTATGACCATCTCTCTTTAACCGAGTCAACAGTTTATCTAGTAACACCATTTTCCCACTATTCATGACAATACCCTTCAACTGTTCGGTCTTTGAGTCTGCGTGTATCTCCGCGTTCGGAAAAAGAAACGGATGATTCGAAGCTTTTTTCAGCTCCATGGCAATATTAAGAAGTGAGAGTTGCCCAGTCCCCGACACGCCTTTGTTTAAGACGGTAAAGTTTTTGGTGAGAATATTTTTGTAGTAATGGACTTGAAGCGGCGCTAACTCGACTCTAAGAATGCGTTCCGTTTTATTCGGTAACGACTTCTCGACATCTTTTTTGAGTCGACGCAACATATAAGGTTTTAATTTTTGATGAAGATCTTGAATTTTGTCTTCCTGATCTTGATCGCCGTATTGAAACTCAAATTCTTCCAAATCTTGAAACTTTTCAGGCATCAAAAACTTAATCAATGCACATAATTCCTTGACGCTGTTTTGAAGCGGTGTACCGGTAATGAGCAGTCGATTGGCAGTATGAAAGTCCTTTAGGGCTTCGTGAAGTTGAGATTCGGAATTTTTTAATCGATGCGCTTCATCGACAGCGAGAAACGCCCATTTGATACTTCCCAATTCGGATTTGTCCTTTAGAATCAACTCGAAAGTAGTGAGGAGAACGTTGAATTTGAGCTTTTTGGACTTTCCGCCTTCATTTTGGTAGAATTCGTATTGACGTATGATTTCTCGGGATTCACGATTCCCAATGTAAACGATCGCATTGAGCGACGGTGCCCATTTGGCAAACTCGTTTTGCCAAGAGTGAATAACTGACAAGGGAACAACAACAAGAAAAGGGCCGTGGAGTTCATAATCATGATGTAAGGCGTTGAGGGTACTATTATCGTTAGACAATATGATTAATATTAGTCCACTGAACAGGCGCCAAAAATATCAATCGGTTAAACATACGTTATCGTTTGCACAGTTTTACCCAGACCCATTTCATCGGCCAAAATCCCATTCTCATTTCTACACCAGAGATATAACATCCAATTCACACCGATCAACTGGTACTCCCTGAGTTCTCCATTTGTCACATACTCTGGCTGAGTTTTCAACTTCTGAAATACAGGTCGCCCTTTCGCATAATTCTTGCTCCTGTGCGGTACCAACTTGTTGTATTCTCTTTCCAAAAATGCGTCTATTTCGGGTTGGAACCGATCGGATATCAGGGACGCCGCTTCCCATGTGCAATCTTTGTAATCTAGTCGTTTCCATTTACAGAGGTACTCTGTTCCGGATTGATTTTCATCTGAGTAATATCCGTTTCGCTGAGCAATGACTCTTTCCACGGATTTGTAGTCTTCAAACATGGCACGTTTCATTTCTAATTCAATGTCTCGTTCTTCCACTTCATCGGCGTTGTCCACGTTTGAACGGACAAGATCCTCTTCTGTCAAGGCTTTAATATAATTCTGAACTTTCTTAAAACCTTTAATGTCTCGTAGAGTCTCCAGAGGTTCCCATGTGTTGTGTAAGTGGGACCTGCCTTTCCACTTTATCAGAAATTCCGTCACCGGGATCTCTTCAGAAGACTCTTCGTCGCTTTCGTCTGTTCAAATATGAGATTTGGCGTGTTAGCAGCAGAGTTTTGGAGTTCAGCATATCTAATCGATGAAATACATACCAGCTTTCTTATCAACGATTTGATGATCCATCACAGCTTCAATGGTTATTTCATCGACTTCCGCTAAAAATGATCGAAACGACAGTCAGCCAAGACGACTCTGTCAACTCCAGACAAATGAATACGGTTAACGTACGTTCAACAACCTGATACTTTTTCTTACGACGAGGTTCGACTTCAACATCGCTGAGTTCATCGTCGAGAAATGTATCTTCATTATAATTTACTGTAGACTTGCTCCGACCCGAAAATCGTACCGCGGAATAATCAATATCTTCGTCCGAGTCATATCGATTCTTCACTTTGGCTAATAAATACAACAACAACAACAAACAAAATGAAGCAACTTTAGCCAAACAGCCCCAAAGATTCGACGTACATGCATAACTAGGTCCCATCGTTCCAACGAGTGTCGGAAACTGGTATTTACCTTTCTTCCGAGAAAGTTTGTTCCTTGATTTCCTCTTGTACCCAATATCACTGTCACTTTCTTCCTCTGATTCTGTTTCATCTGATCCATTCTCAGCTTCAGAATCCGAACCAATGACTCCTGATTCAATTTTAAAGTAGTCGAAAGCAAAAGTCGAATCGGTGGTAACGATCAAGACGCAAAAAATGTAAACAAACAACAACAAACAAGGGAAACAAGAGGAGTAATTCATGGTTATTAAACGATACGAATGGTTGTGATGAATTGTAATTGGATAATGGGTTCTTACTTTTTCGTTTTCCCCGTTTCGGAGGTTCAGGTTCGTCAATGAATTCTTCCTAGAGGATGGAAAAACAACAGTAATACATGTTAGGATAAGCAATAAAAAGCCAGCATTACAAACTGAATATCAAATAGAAGCATAATCAGTGGTTTCTATGGGTTTTTTTTATTCGAAAATGATTGAATTTAAAGCGGGAAGGATAAAGTCTATTTTAAGTCGGACAAGGGTTTTACCTCATAGCGAGTCACTTGGGTCCTGGCCCTTTTCGTTCGACGAAGACCGTATAATTCCGGATCTTGCAATGCCTCCTCCAACAAGTCTTTCTGACGGTTTCCATGGGAATGGTCTAAAGGAATAAGAGACGGGAATTGGGAGGAATTGGGTACAAAGTCAGTTCATCAGGCGAAGGTTCAGCTGGGTAGAGCCACGGGTCGTTGGGACCGATTGAAGAGTGGGGAAAAAAGGGGACAAGAGACAAATACCGTCGGCCATGATGCTAGCAGGAGTGGATCATAGGATGGAGGAGTGGATACGAGATGAGATGGGATGTGGGGATGGAGTGTGGATGAGGGAATGTGCGTCCGGGGATTGGTTCCTTTCGCCCTGTTCCTCGTATTTGTTTTTTTCCAATCACAAGTGGCCGCGAGACGTGATCTTATTTTTGCATTAAATCCGTCTATCAAGTTTATTTCTAGCCTCGCTATATACATCCTTTCCGCTCTTTCAATCTATACGGATCTACTAATAGTTAATGCTGCTATGTCTAGACTGTTGTCTCCTTCTTGGATATTTACAATAGTTGCTTGCTTTTCAATGCGTTTGGTTTTAGTTAGTGAAGAACCATCCGAAGTAGCTAACCTACTACTTCTATCATCTATACTTGATCATTCACCCCCCGATCCCCTGGAGCGGTTTAGGCATCGCAACTGCCTTTCAACGCTTGTTCGACTAAAAACGCGGGACAATTAATCTTGAACTCTTCTTCGAGGGACTTGTTGATCGTGAAGGGCAACGCGATGCCACTGGAGGTAACAGTTTGGAATTTTGCTTGAATAAGACCTTTCCAACTGGTGGTGAGAGTACCTGAGGGTTGTCTGCAGTTCGCGATGATATCCGCAAGAATAGGATCGGTAAGGGAAAGGGAGGATCGGTAGATGGTGACTGGAACAACAATGTTGGATGATGTGCCAGCGGGGAAAGAGGTAACATTTGAGAACTTTGCGCAGGCAAGTTCGGCAGTAGTTGGTAGAGTGGTGGCTGGATCGTTCACGATGGATGTCTTGTATAGACCCTAATAAGATGATGTGAGACAAAGCAAGAGTCATTAGTAATGCTTTCATCAATAGCAATCAAAAACGATCCAGAATCAAAGATGCATGTAGTATTGAAGACGAGTCGTTTCACGATGTGCAACGCAACTCTACTGCATTCATCGAGGAGAGCAAGAAGTGTGGAGAACGTTTTCCACTGGGAAAAAAATAAGACAAGGTGGAAAGGATCACAAACCTGCATGGCCAAGTTTTCAAGAGTGAATTCAAACTGCATGTTGTTGGTAACCTAGAGAAGGCGAAATCAAATGGTCAGATGAGAGACAACACGTTT
>JAHLJZ010000164.1:0-17079 GCA_025602915.1 Paraphysoderma sedebokerense
TGTTCAAATTACGTTATCTAGGGCCACCATTTCATCGTCTTCGTCTCTTTTCTCTACGACTACAGATCAAACCGTCGCTGCTAATGATACGTATAAACTACAACGTAAATGGCATAGCGAGTCGGTTTCGAATCCCAGTGTCTTTTGGGATAAGGCGAGAAAGTTGGTAGATTGGGATGTGTTGGGTCGGGAGGGTACGTTGGTTATTAAGATTTTTATACATGAATTTTCCGTTGTTTGTCAAAACGAGCTTGATGACTTTTGAGATAAGGGCCATCCCAACTCAAAAAGATGGTAGAAGTCAAGCGCCATAGCCAAACTCTTTGGGTTTGAGTTTTGGGTTGATTTCAGCGAATTCAGATACTGACTGACGCATGTTTGAATTTACACTATTGTTGTCAAACTTTTATTAATATATTTTGGCTCGTTATGTTCACAACCCTCATTTTGGTTTCGACTTTGTAAACCAATATTCGAATCGCGACATTAGTCATTACGAAAACGACAACCGCTCCTCATTACATTTATTACCCCACATCGAAATTAAATACTTGCTACAACTGCCTTGACCGCCATGTCTCCTCTCATACAACAACTCAGTCGTCGACTTCATCCGTATCCGGAACCGAAATACAACACCCTTTGGCCCTTGTCTATGACTCCCCTTTGACCTCAACCAAAAAACAATACACTTACGATTCGCTTTTACATCAGGTTAAAATATTTGCAGGGGTGTTGCATGAGATGGGAATCAAGAAAGGAGATATGGTGTTGATTTATATGCCTATGATCCCTGAAGCTGTGATTGCGATGTTAGCAGTAGCAAGATTAGGGGCGATACATAGCGTTGTTTTCGGTAGGTTGCCGAATTTTTATTGCCGTTAAAAATGTTTCAAAGTGCAAGTATACGCTGGGGATTGAATAAGTATTCAACCGCATTCCACAGAGAGGAAGCCGCTCGATTGAAAATTCTATTATTTAAAACTAACGTTCTGCATGCTTCTCGTAACAACGGAATGAAGGTGGATTCGCTCCTCACGAATTGTCCAAGCGAATAGTGGATTGTAAACCTAAAGTTATTCTAACTGCTTCTCATGGTATTGAACGGTCCGATAAAATCATCTCATATCTTCCTCTGGTGTCATCTGCCGTTCAAGAATCAAAGTTTTCTCCTCAATGCATCATCAATTACGACCGTTCAAAGGATTATTCCCTTTTCTCTTCCGCTTCGACAACCTCGTCTGAATCCGTTTCTTCGTTTTCCGTTACTACAGCCCGTGATATTCCGGTTCTTTCTTGGACGACACTGACGGATCAGATTGAATCCAAAAACAAACTTTTTGAGAATCCTGTACCAGTCAAATCGACGGATCCATTGTATGTTCTCTATACTAGTGGAACAACTGGACAACCAAAAGGTGTGGTACGTGATAATGGTGGTTATTCGGTTGCTTTAGCATGGTCGATGAAGAATATTTTTGGTATTAATAAGGGGGATCGATGGTTTGCGGCGAGTGATATTGGGTTCGTCTCTGAGATTATAATGTCGGTAACGCTGAATTCAAAGTTTGACTGTTTCTACTTTGACTTCATGGTCACTTTTTAGCTGGGTAGTAGGCCATTCCTATATAGTCTACGCTCCTCTGCTCGCTGGCGCCACGACAATTTTGTACGAAGGTAAACCGGTTGGAACTCCAGATGCGGGTGCTTATTGGCGTCTAATTGAAGAATACGGAATTAAATCGATGTTTACCGCGCCTACCGCTTTGAGAGCAATAAAGAAGGAAGATGCGAAAGGGGAATTGATTAAGCATTATAATATTAGGACTTTGAGAAATGTTTGGGTGGCAGGTGAGAGATGCGATCCTGTATGTTGGAAAGTTTACAATCAATTGCTGTTGGAAGCAATAGTCCATAATGATCGTTATACCATTATAATTAACGTGGACTTTTTGTTCCCTGTAGGATACAACAAACCATTTCCGAAATGTTCTTGGTAAAGATATCTTAGATCATTGGTGGCAAACTGAAACCGGCTGGCCTATAACGGGATACATTCAACCCCAAAGTGCTACTTCCTTCCCTTCTTCCAGTTCAAAGTCATTCACTCAATCGACTATCCCATGTAAAGTTGGTTCTGCTGGTTTACCGATCCCGGGCTACAAGGTTGAAGTTCTGTCAACTACCAGTTCATATGACAATCCAATCCCAGCTCATGCCAATGAATTGGGCTACGTTGTGATTAAGTTACCGCTACCCCCTGGATGTTTTAATACACTGCTCGGAAATCATGGTATATATTTGTTTGTTAACATAGTCTCAAGTTGATTTGCGTAGATGCTAAATAATTTCCGTCTTGTCGGTGTCAATCTTGAAGAGGGTTTTGTGAAGTCATACCTGAGTGATTTTAAGGGTTATTACAATACAAGCGATAGCGGATACATGGACGAAGACGGTTATCTTTACAGTAAGTTAACCCATTTATCAATTCTTCGTTGCCCTTGTTGGCGACCGTTGTTCATCACTAGACTCCACAACTATCGAAAATTTAGAACTCACCTAAGAATGATTTGTTTTCTTTGCTTTTGGCAGTTATGAGTAGGACCGACGATGTTTTGAACATTGCAGGTCATCGATTGTCCACAGGGGCCATTGAAGAAGTGATTGCTGAACACACTTATGTCGCCGAGACCGCTGTTGTTGGATTGAGAGATCCTTTAAAGGGTAACCTTTTATGCACTTTATGTCATTAACAAAATACTGGAGGTATATCGGTACTCATTCCTGGCTTCTTTTCAACTCGCTATAGGCGAACTTCCACTCCCATTTGTTGTGTTAAAAACGCCGGATAAAACTGATCTCTCCAAATTCGGCATCAATATTCCACAACTCAGATCACAAATTGTTGAGAGTGTAAGAAACGAAGTTGGCGCTTTCACCAATTGTCTTACTCCTGTTATTGTTGAAAAATTACCTAAAACAAGGTCAGGAAAGTTACTTAGAAAAACTATCAAGAGTATCGTTAATGGTGAAAAATGGAGTGTTCCGGCTACGATCGAGGATTTACATGGACTCAAATGCGTCGAGGAAGGAGTGAGAAAGTGGAAGGTTGAACATGGAATGAAATCAGCTAGAACATGACTGATATTAGACATGGGGTGTACTTTATGAATAAGCGCTTGTAAATATGAGTATAGGTAGCATGTATGTACATATAAACTTCATTTTTTTTTTTTTTTAATTCTGTTAGAATCATTAACCCCACATAACCTTTTACTATCACAAAAGGATTGCTTTCGTGCTGGCGCCATCCCCAGAAGCTTGATCAATTAATTGGAATTTGGAGCCACGTCGCTGAATCACGACAGAGTCGTCACATCTGAATTCTTTCTTCTAATGTATATATAACATGTGCAAAATATGAACAACCGATATAGCATTTTCAACGAACATTTTCAACCCATTAACTTCTTTCGCGGCATCATGTAATTACAATTCAGCAAAATTTTGTTTGTCTTTTCTAATATGTCGTTCCAGGAACAACCTAGGGTCACCTCATTTACCAAGGTGGATAGCTGTTGATATCAATGTACTTTTGATTCAAGGCGTGCTTTATAGTGTGATGAAACCATCGAAGACAACTTATCTCGTGCTGCTCACCGCGATTTCCCAAATATGGATAGAAGAGAGTAAACAATAGCTGGTCAGTATTGGGTAACGGTGACAATTATTGTGACAACCATCGAAGAAAGGCAAAAAAAAAGAACGAAAAAAAATCCAAATGCAAAGAAAGGCTTGATCACGGCTTACCCAGTCAAATGATATGGTTGCATCACATTGACAGTTTCCTCTGACTTGATCTCTCACAGACATGGGGCAATGCGCATACGGCCAATGGTTGTATCCTATGTCCTCGAAGAAGTGAATTTGGGAAGGATGAAGAAACATCGCTGCAGCCTGGAACAATATCAGTAATTACTATCCATTCGATCATTATACAGTATAGATAGAGAGAGAAACTTACAATGGAATGGACAGGGGCATCTCCCCACTATATTAATTCAATAAAACTGTCAATCATGGAAGAGCAACTCACAATAAACTCGAAGCAAAATGTAGAATCATACCCGCTCGACGAAAAACTTTCCGGTCTTGTCAAGGTAATTGAAAAACTGTAAATACTTCTCTGTTCTCCATAATCTCAAATCAGCAATCTCGAAATTACTCCAGAAATGGCAAAGGTTATAATTTCCGTCTTTTTCGTTCCATATGAACTTCAACGCATTCTCTCGCGGAATTATATCCTGATTACGGCTGATGAATTCTCGTGTCGTCTTCCACAACGTAGGGATGGTATTATTAGACTCCATAACTGATACGGTGAATCCGTACATCTTGTTGTTAGAGGCCTAAGAGAAACAATATTGTTAGGTAGCGAACTCACGAGTATTCACTTATCGACTTCGACCAAGGATCACTACCATGAACGAAAAAGGGTCATAGTTTATGTCACAATAAAATTCGACCCCAGGTTCGACTCTACAGGAAATTTCACGTCAAAACTCTGATGATAAGTGGTCATTGCATGTTTAATCGGTACAAACCGCCAATAGTAATCGTATTCCTCTAATAATGGATGACGGAAGAAGAATCCAGAGTAAAATCTTGAAAAAATTGCTCCGTTCAGTTCACTGGTGAATAAAACATACAGGGTTGGGTAATCAGACATACCGACACATATGCCTGTATGATTCACTCCCTCCATACTGGACTCCCTCTCTTTCCATCTTTTTAATAGATTCCTTCGCGAATGTTACGTTCAACCAATCTAGTTCAAATAAGAAAATTAGTTCTCGTCAATCCGCACCCGCGTCATGCATGAAAGCCTTTAAATACCAGGAAAACCCCAATGATCTTTCGGTACTAATCCATATTTGGCTTTGGCGGAGATCACAGCACTGGTTTTGGTCTTAAATGTCTCAGTGAACTCTTGATCGTTTAGAAATACGTAGGGGTAACGATATTTGCTGTTGAACTTTTCCTCAAATTGTTTCAACGTTCGTAGTAGACTGTCAAGCTCCGAATTCCGAGTCAAGATCACTATGACCGCCTTCACTCTTCCAGGCAGAGTATGTTTCTTTTCATTGCGGAAAAATAAGTGCTTCGGAGTCAGTTGAGTTGGGATTTCGTATGTTATGTCAGCAACATGGCGCTGGTTGTCAGCGTAACTGTATTCCAGAGAGCTCGGGTCAACCTTATCCCAATAAGCGGAAGGTTTTCGGTTTTCTGTGATGGTTGTATTCATTGCCCGATAAGACAGAAGAATGAAGCTTAACAAACTAAGGACAAACATCCCTGGAGAGGAGAATCATATTAATAACGAGATGTAAGCCGAGAAAATAAAGGCGAGATCTATATGAGATAGTATAAATGCTTGATATATACTATTAAGTATAAAGGATCATAAATTTCTCATACCAAGCATGATTACGGATGGTCTTTTCGGGATATGGTACAACATATTGAACCTATACGGCAGATGTCGAGGATATCAATGCACGGTAGGGATTTGATCTAGTCGTGATACTTCGAGAAATGTGTGATCTGTGAATATTAGCCCCAATGGGAGATAGAAATTTATTGCATTCACTCGTTGAAAGTCTACAGGGGCGAAACATTGCGCATATGTACGTTGGAATGACCATGTTTACGGATCACGTGGTCGGTTTCCATACACCCTACAAACGAACTAGAGGAATGAAGGAATTGTATGTTGATAAAATCTTTATGGTGAACTGCAAACTTTGAATGTAAAATAAAATCACAATTTCGATAAAATTTAAACCGAATGGTTTTTTTGGATCATAGATCTTCGCAATCAAGAACATTTGTTTCAAATCTGTTGCTGCAACGACTGCAGGTAAAAATTTACAATTTGGAAGTTTATGACACGGAAGTTACATGCTAGCCCATATTCTCTACGGAATGCTGCATCCAGAAAATCCCAGTATATCGTGTTTCTACCTTTCTTCTGACATAACTCCGTCCTTTCATTCAGATAGATATTTTGAATGCTCAAATCAAACTAAACTGACCTCTTTATTACCATTAAGGTGCAGCACAACCTAGATAATCGACGAGGATAGAATTTCTATTAAAGCAGGGAACTGCGCCACAGAAAGGAAAGCGCATGGCACATCAATATTCTTTCTCTCGAGTAGTGAAGTTCGAACAGCGATTTGTGAATGGATTGTTAATTTGTTACCTGTCGGTTTTAACGTATATTGCGCTTTATCAAATTTATTTTGGTTGTCAATCGAGGACAGTGATGCTTTTGCATTAATATAATAGGGATATACTTCTGAGCATAACAAAACGGCTATTGCATTTTATCAAGTCAAAATCCTTGATTGACTATATACGAGTATGAATCCTCCTGGATTAACGAGTACCTTCCAGATATCACGTGAAGAAGTGTTTCAACCTTTTGTGTCTGGCCTCGCAGCGCCGGAAGGACAAAAATTGACGATAGAGATAGCCTCAATTGTGCTGTATGTGCATGCTTGCAGCGACATTGCACCGCCTCTGAAGTACTAAAGGAACTTTCCCCTACAACATATCTCAGATCAAGCGACATTCTGATATGCGGACGAGAAAACTGCTATTGGCCAATGTCCGGACGCTTTCATGTCTGACTGTTATGGTTTTTCTTGCTATGTTTTTACTGTGTACGGATATTCCTAATTTATTTACAAAACTCGAGTTGCAATCGTTTTCTGTCGCACCCTGTTTGAACCATGGGCGTTTGTCTAACTCTTATTTTAACTGTTGAAAGGGCATTCTCCGTTCCAATTATCCTCTGAACAGATATCACCTAGTGAATTGAAAGAGGAACTGCCTCAAGAACCTCTTGTTAGAATCGGAACCCCTCAATCTCATCCGAATCCAACTGACCCACTGGTAGGACTATCATCATCAGATTTTCCTCTCCGTCCATCGATTTCGTTAAAGGAAGAGTCCAGTCGCACAATGCATACTACCTATATCGTCAATACTTCTTCTGAATTACATTCTGGACACAGTGGGAAAGATAGTGCTCTCCAACCTGATCCTTCCGCCTCAGAATCTATACTAGTACTGTCGATATTGAAAGATGCCACATCTTATGGCGGTGACCGTACGATTAAAGATTACATTAAAACAACTCTTTCTTTTATTCCTCATCCGTCTCGGACCACCCTTGCACTCATGATTGCCTCAGAGTCTGAATACCGATCCATTCGCAAATATCTGCTCTCTTTGCCCACGGTCCCTTTCGCTTCAGTCGAATTATACTACTCTCTGATGTCAATGGATCATTTAAATTTTTCGTTGGATCGTGGACAGCGACACTCACCGAATATTCAGTTTCAAAGGCGGCGTTTTCTTGCTGTTCTCCGGAATACGCTTATGTATGCAGCGTTCGGTCCGAAATATTCATACGTAATATGGTTTGATGCCGATGTGATAGAAATCAAGTCAACCGATATGACGCAGAAAGCGATTGCTAGTGGATTTGATATCGTCGTGCCCGGATGTTATATTGGAAACATTTATTACGATCGAAATACATGGATTGGTAGGATATGATGTTTACGTTTACGTATATAGTGTCGTAGTATTAACTCCATGTTCTCCTAATCTTTTCCCTAGGTGAGCGAACAATTCCACGGAACAATGAAGCTGTTCCGGATTCGAATGGCAATTTGCCAAATGGTAAATCTTTGTTCGTCCCGATGCACAAACCAGGTCGGAGTTGGTACCTGGATCATCCTGCGTACAAGGGCAAACAATTTGTGGAGATTGATTCAGTGGGTGGGGCGTGTAATTATACTCTCACAATGTCAAAGGCTGATAATCACAAGCTAACCTCGTCGCAAATTCATCCTCTCCGACAACAGGGTTACTGATGTCCGCGCGTGCAATTTCGGCTGGTATCAACTTTGCACCTTACAATGTCGTTGGAACTCAATGGAAGGCTGACGGTTACGATGGAATTGAAACTGAAAGTATTTGTTATATGGCCCAAAAAATTGGGTTGAAGTGTTATGGAATGCCAGATTATCGGATCAACCATCTGATCAACCATTATAAATCTTAAGAAATAAACAGAAAATAGCATGTCAGATTAAGTATTTTTTGGACTTGAGATGATCCCCTAACCACCTGCCGTTATGAATTGCGCCACTTTTATTTCAGACCAGAAGTATCACATTTGACATTTGTAATTCTGGGATGAGGTTTACTCTCGCTGCTCTTACTTATTTAAAAAGCCTGCAAAAATTGAAGGTCCTCGACCTAATATCTCTATTCCTAAGCGACATCACATAGCATGTTGGACAATCATCTAGCCACTAGGCTGCCAAACTTAGTCGTTGAATTGTAGTGAAAGTAGAGTAATTCCTCGTTTTTCCTAAATTTTAGGATACAAAGTATGGGGACGGACCACCGTTCTCACTTACACAAAGGGCTATGTTTGAAGAATCTCGGACAGGTGATGACACACAGCAGTATATCAAATTGTCTGTTATTGATAATAGTATGAATGTTTGTCAAGTCCTTGAAGGCTACCCAGACCCGGCATAGTTGCCAAGTAATCTGACCTTTCCTTGGATTTTTAGACTTTAATATGGAGATTGTAATTGTGATTGGCTACCGAATCAATTTTAGAATAGAATTCATTGATGAATATAGATCTTATCTTTGATTATGAGTCCAATATCATCACTCGTCACTTTCTCGGGACTCGGTGCATGGCGGTGAGCTTAGCGTTCCTCACCGACGCCAAATGGAACAATCTCGTCATGGATATAGGTATGGTTCCAGATGGTTCCCTGGTTCCCCTGTCTCGCCGTTGAACTTTGTTTCGGTGCAGAAAAGATGAGCTTACGCCCGGCATCGTGTGGGTATTGTCTGGGATTGTTTGCGACATTCAGGATCTACCAGTGATCTGCCAGATCTGCCTCGGTCTCCGCATTCCGTCTCCCACGTTCTGTCAGAGAAGCGTTTCGGAATTGCCCATCATGACGCCAAGACCGGGGCCGACTTTTTTTCTTTGGGGCGGGCGTTAAATCTCTGAAACATCAAACAGAGCTGAAGTGCACAGAAAAACATAAACTATACCCCAGGAACCAATCGCACAATACGACTGTAGAACGGCATCAGTGCAGCATCCTGTTCATCCATAAGGTTGCGTAGTATTCATTCTGCATCATCGCTTTGCCCCTCCTTTTGACAGGCTTCTCTCATCTTCGTTTTCTCTGGTAACGACCGGATCTCAGACTTGTTGTTTCCATACTTCTGTGCTAAGTATTCTCACTCGGTGGTGCTCATACCTGCAATAAAAGCGGGAAAATAAAAAGCATTGGTTGTTATCCACACGAAAAGATACTGACCACTCCATCAAAGTGAGTTTTTCCAGTTTCCTCTTTCGCAGTTGTTTATATACTATTGTCTTTTACACTGTTCCAACACCTTCTCTGATTTGGCTTTTCTGGCTTTGCGCATATCCACTTTCTTGTCGTATTTTGATTCAGAGCCTAAATTCTTCAGCCAAACATTTGCGCGGGCCTTTGGTTAACTCTTTTTGATTGCCTTTCCTTCTCCAGTTTTTCTCATAAGAAGAAGAAGACAGCCGGTAATCATAAGTTCTGGAATTTGTCAGTCTGAATTATAATTCAATATTCAACACTTAAGGTCCTCGACATCAAGATTCTAGATTAGTTCTGCAGATTAATGCAACGTCACCACACCGCCGCTCTCGCTTCTATTGGAACAATGTGGAGAGCATTCATCCTTATATTATCGTTGGGTCAAATATCTAATGCTGCAAACATCAATGGTTTGAGTATTCCCAGTTCGGCAAACAACGCCGATGTAGAAAGATTGTTGCAGTGTCTGGATAGTGGGGTTCAATGGAAAAGTTCTGGGAAGTATGTGGATAATTATTACATTGGTCAAACTTGTTGGACCGAATTTAAGCGGTATGTTGTTAAGATGCATTTTTTTTGTCTTACATATAGTTCTAGATTCGGGCCAGGCTATTTGCTCATTGATGTGGCGTTATAGCCTCCTTGTACTGAAGCTTTTTAACAGAACCTATATATAATAAATTAACCTCCTGATGCATAAATACCTAGGGCCCAAGCGTTAAGGGTGTACGATGTCGTCGAAAAGTTGCCCGCAGAGAAGTTGAAGCATTTTGACATTAGAACGCAACATGAAATGTTTGATCTTGTACCGGAAACTTATTCGTGCGATGCGAGGTAAATTTTCTGAATTAGCTTTTTTCGAATATTCCGGTAATTAACTGATACGATACAACTTGATGAACGCTTATGGCTATGAATTATCCTTCATAGATTTATGACTCGGTAACTATTTCATTAGTTTATTCTTCTAATTCTTTGTTTTGTAGTGGTCAAATTATTCTCTTTGGTTGACTCTTTCTACTCTATATTATTATCTAACAATAGTATCGGGCCTGCATATCCACTTGACGGTGGTAAATGGATCTGCACTGACCATATCCCGGCTCCCGATCAGCCATGCACAGTCTTCTCTCTTGGTTCAGCCGGTGATTTCGGGTTTGAAGATGCAATTAAAAAATTAGTCCCACATTGCACAATTCACACATTTGATTGTACCGGAAACTGGACCAACCCCTCGACAATATTTCACCCGTGGTGTTTAGGTGAAAAGAATGAAGATAAAATGTTTGCCGACAAGATATATCAACCGGACGCGAAGAAATCAGTTTTCAGAACTTGGGATACGATAATGAAAGATATCCAAGTGCAGCGTGTCGATGTCTTGAAAATGGATATAGAATAGTACGTTGGCGCCACGTAGTCTTATTTTCGTCTTTTTTTTAGATTCCATTGATTTTTGACGGGCTCTAACCGTCGTGAGTGTTTAGTTTCGAATGGCAGGTCTTGCCTTTCTTGCTCGATGTCCCTTCGGATAATCTCCCAATTCAAATTCTATTGGAGATTCATTACGACGCAAACACATATACATTCAATCGAAATTGGTTGAATCACAGCGAGTCCAGCCGAAATTCCGCTCATTCGATGGTCAAATTGATGAGGTTGCTCGACCGACTGGGCTACAGAACAGCTAGAATGGAGTACAACTGGTATAGTAAATCCTACCTTCATTCGTCAGTTAGCGGCGATTTTAATCTTGACCTTACCCAACGTATAAAGGTTCGGTGGATGTTGCGCGGAAGTAGTACTTATCAAAGATAATTACATGCTCAATGAGGTGCTTGATGTGAACTCGGAGGAGCCCTCCGTAGCTGAACCCGCAACTGGTTCCGACTTTTTTGTTATGTTTGGAGTCACTTCATTGATCTGTATTATGGTCACGTACTCCGCAAGAGGTTGGATCACACAAAAGAATCAAGGTTTAGTCGGCGACGTTGGCTTCAAGATGTTTCAAAGAAACTATTTGGCAGTTTATACTCTGGTGATGTGTAAGTAGTTTTCCTCCTAATTTTATGGTATTCTCCTGCGCTCCATTCGCCATCTTAATTTCCCCAGTTGCCGATTGGCTTCAAGGATCATATATTTATCCACTTTATCGTGAATACGGTTATTCTCTGAATGAAATATCGTACCTTTTTGTTGCCGGGTTTTTAAGTTCCGCTGTGTTTGGTACTTTTGTTGGTGCAGTCGCAGACCATTGGTAAATCTGCTTTCTCTCCATTCAGTCGTCGTATCTTCCGTTTGCTTACCGTCATCGAATTCTATCCGATTCTAATAGGGGCCGTAAAAAACTCGCTATTGCCTTCTGTTTTATTTACATGATATCCTGTTTCACCAAATTATCACCGAACTACACCGTTCTTATCTTCGGTCGTGTATTGGCAGGGATTGCAACTAGTCTTCTGACAAGTGTTTTTGAATCATGGATGGTCTGTGAACATTTTGCAAGAAACTATGATTCGGCTTGGTTACAAACGACGTTCGCTATGGCGACATTCATGAACGGTGTTTCGGCTATTGGTTCAGGTTCGTGCAATAAGTTTTCTAAACATCACTTTAACCTTGAAATTGACTGTCTTTGCGACATCATTTTGCGACCTTCGTGCCATAAGGTGTCATTGCCAACTTCCTCGTGAGACCATTTGGAAATGTTTCTCCCTTCATTTTGGCGGCTTTCACTCTCTTGGCTCCCGCTATCATAATGTTGCGCTCATGGAACGAAAACTACGGGTCTCACCCTCAATTGAGTGGAGATAGTAAACCTTCGTTTTGGGCTGTTGTACTTATGATATTTTCAGGTGTGTGGCGATTGAATGGCTCGAAAAGTTGTACCCTTCTCTCTGCTTTACTAACATACATATGATTCTACTGTAAATAGACCGTAAAATATTTGCCGTTGGAACAATTCAGTTTACATTCGAAGCAGCAATGTTTTGTTGGATTTTCCTTTGGAGCCCTGTTCTTGAGAAAGCAGAAAGTAGGTGTTCTAATGATTCCCCTCCGATACCATATGTCCGTACCAACGAGAAGTATTATTTTTGTAGACACATCGAATCTTCCGTTCGGCATAATTTTTGCGACATTCATGTTGGCTATCATGACCGGCTCTATGTTGTATGAGATTCTATTAGCGAAGGGATGGAGTTACGGGGGTATCTTGAGAATGGCATGTGCATTGGCGGCTGCTTCCTTTACTGTCTGTATTATACTTCCGGTAAGTGTTCAAGAATCATATGGCGCCTTTGTTCTTAACTTCTTCTTGATCCTTGGATGTTTGCTGTGGTTATAATTTCACAATCAATTACTAACTTCAACCTTTCATTCGCTCCCTCAACTTGTCACACAATTCCGCAGATTAATGATTATCCGAGTGTCTACAACTTTTTCTTCATTCTTTTTGAATTCGCCGTTGGTCTTTATTACCCCTCACTTTCAACCATTCGATCGTCCATACTTCCCGAAAAAGTTCGATCTACTTTACTCAACATCTTCCGGGTCCCTTTGAACATTTTAGTTGTTCTTGCTCTAATCAACGTAGACCAAATTCAACAACCATTCATGTTTTTCGGGTTTGCTGTTCTATGTATTATTGCCACTTTTATGACTAAAGAGGTCGTGATGTTTGGTCGAAATAATGGAAAGTCAACTACTAGCAACCCAGATGTGTAAGGTATTGTATTTAGTTTTTGGATGGCGTATATATTTTCAATGCTTTGTAAACTTCTTTGTATGTTGGTGTACGGATAGTTAGATTGGAATGGATGGAATTCCTTACATTGTAAATGTAAAGCAACGTCTCGTGGAAAAATGAAAATGGGTAATAAACAGCAGTATAAAAACTGATATGGCTAGCAAGCACTTCACAACGTGGCTAATACTTCTTTAAAATACTCAAATCTTCAGGCATGATTACGAAAAACGTGTATGTCATTAGGTAACCTAAGTCATTCCATTGCTACTAATGAAGAAGTGCCAGAGTTGACGTGAGAATTAGGGAGACTTTGTTTGTATATTGACTAACAGATTCATTTTAGATCATTTTATTTTAACAAGCACATCGGAGTTTTCGGACACTTTCTTACTTCTTACCATGCTTCTCTAGGATCGTCTTCTCCAATTCCTCCAATTTCTGAATCTTCACCTCATGATACGTTTTCAACTTTTCTTCCTGATCACGTTTCATGATCTCAAAATCTTTTTCGAGTTGGATATGCCATGGATAGAGGACGGTTGTTTGGAAAATGAGTGCCGTCGAGGCGATGCATAGGTTGACGACGGGAAGGTATTTCTGCAATCGACTCATTTGATGTTGTAATACGCCTGGTGCTGTAATAGTATACCTATGCGACGTATGTCCGTAATCTAGTAGAAGTATGTGCGTCTAGGTGTTCTATTTAGAATAGTGATAGACGAATGTTTAGTGATTGCTTCACTATGTACCAAGCGATGATCCAAGTCATTATGTCTTCGGGTCAAGAAAATGAACTTTACCAATACTTTAGGTAAGTGAACTTGTCTTGACTTGACCGGCGTGATCTAATACACAAATCCAATCTTATCTATTCTTGGTTCGTCTGTTGGGCCAAGGGAAAGAACGGTTTTTAACGGGCTGAAGGGGATGCACATTTTGAGGTGATGAAAATTTCAACATGGTAATACAGCCGTTGGGAACCGGGAAAAGAAATGGTGACCTGACGTGACTCATACTTGATACATCATCGCTATGTTGATCTTCTCAATACTAGAAGTCGGGCACGTCCGCTGGCATGCTTTTTCTGTTATATAGGTTTCATAGGTAATATTCTCACATGTTAGATTTGAAATATGCAATACCTTAACCATGTACGGCGAAAATCGAAGAATCTCTTTGTATACAACGTTCTATCCATCCAACATTCTTCAACATGATTTTGATTTTATTCTGAAAGCGAACTCGAGAAAAAGCGAAGTAAATTTGACATGTCGAAAACACTTGTATCGACAAGCCCACTCCTATATGCCTGGAATAGTTTGGCGCTGAGCTTTGCTTTTTCTGAACATGCATTTCTGGCTCTATTGCTTTGTAATATAGCTCAAACGGCAGCATTGTACATTCTCAATCATGTTCCAGTGTTACTTTGCGATCACACAGAGATTTGACCGAGCTATAGTAAGAAATAAGGATCGTCACAGTGTCGCAAACGGAACTGTTCAAGTTTAACTTGAAGAGGACCGTACATGCATTTCTAGCTCTATTGCTTTCAAATATGCTTCATACGGTACCCCTTTCCCTGAAAAATTATATGGCATTGTCATTTTGCGATCACCCAGAGGTTCGACCGAGCTATAGTAAGGATCGTCAAGGCCGGGGCCATTGTCGCGAACAATCAATTCATGTTAAACTTGAAGATGACTGTACATGCAGTGCTGGCTCTATTGCTTTGAAATATGTCTCAACCGGTAGTATCTTTCTTGAAACATCATATGGCATTGTCATTTTGCGATCACCCAGAGGTTTGACCGAGCTATAGTAACCTTCTTCTAACTTGAAGATGACCGTAGGATGCATTTCTACCTCTATTGCTTTGTCTTTGAAGATAGAGGACCGTGTTAGGCATTTCAAGCTCTATTGCTTTCTATTGCTTTGAAATCTGAAAATCTCATATGGCATTGTCATTTTGAGCCCCAGAGGTTTGCACCCAGACGTTTGACGCCATTGTCGGGAACAATCAATTCAAGTGTGAGGACCGTCACAGTGTCGCGATGCATTTCTACCTCTATTGCTTTGTCTTTGAAGATAGAGGACCGTGTTAGGCATTTCAAGCTCTATTGCTTTCTATTGCTTTGTGTACGGTAGCATTAAAATCTCATATGGCATTGTCATTTTGAGCCCCAGAGGTTTGCACCCAGACGTTTGACGCCATTGTCGGGAACAATCAATCCTAACTTGAAGATGAACGAACTGAACTGTTCAAGTTTAACTTGAAGAGGACCGTACATGCATTTCTAGCTCTATTGCTTTAAAATATGCTTCATACGGTAGCATTATACATGTGGAGTCATATAGCATTGTCATTTTGCGATCACCCAGAGGTTTGATCGAGCTATAGTAAGTGCAGTGATTTGGAGGCCCACTAACAAGTATAAGATGAAGATGACGATGAAGAAGATGAAGAAGAAGATGAAGATGGAGTGGAAGATGGAGTGGAAGATGGAGATAATTGTCCAGGAAGGGGAAGCAGCTGGTTACCACTCATGATCAAGAATAATAATTCAAAAACGCTCAGTATATACAGAGATACAGGTTAGCATATACAGAGATACAGGTTAGCAGGTGGTGAATGTTTGTTTAGTTTTTACTTTTCCCCATTCACCCATCAAACTGATGACTATACATCAAGGTTTTATTATCTCCGGTTTTGTTCTTTTTAACTTTCTTTTCTTTAACAATAGCAGACCTGTGTCAAAGTCGACGAGCAATGGGGGCAAGGCGGTTCTCGTTTACTCCAGATCCCTTGCTAACCTAAACTCAAAATGAGCCAACAAATTTATTCAATGATTACCTCCAGCGCCAATCACATTTCACGGCGGCTGATACAAACACCTGCACAGTAGCTAAGGATCAACGCCGGAAAATACGATCGCTTTCACGAACAATACGCAAAACAATTAAGGAACTAGGAGGTTCGAACAGGCAAAAGGAAAACCTGGCAGCCACATTGATCGCAATGGTGCAATTAATTTTTGGGGTTGCGGCGCCAGAGTACAGTTAGGTTAGGCATATTAAAGGGGTTTTATTGTCCTTGTACAAGGAACATATTTGACAAATCGGATCCTTAGCATCAGATAGGTACATATCCTTAGCATCAGATAGGAATAGTAGGAATACAGTGTTTGTGCAATGGGTACATAATGTAATAGGAATATAGACAATGAACGACTTGATATATAGTTCGCTTCCCTTCATATCCCTTCTTCTTTCCACCTTAAACTACCCGCAGTTTCCATGTCATAATCGGGATTCTGATGTCCGTAGTTCTAGGTTTCGGAGTGAGATATGTAAACACGACTTCAGTGTGGTATCTTGTTCGAGGATGCGTTGTATGGTCTAAATCCTTAGCATCAGATAGGAATAGTAGTCTTGCTTCAAGAAGCTCAATTTCGTCCAAGAGGGCATTCTTTTCCTTCAAATGTTTTTTTTTCCATTGTTCTTCGAGTCTCTTAGGTTAGGTTAGGGGAATTAAACCAGGTTTTATTGTCCTTGAAAAAGGTACATATCCTTAGCAATAAAATTAAGTTTATTTCCCTCCCTTGAAAAAGGTACATATCCTTAGCAAGGTATCAGATAGGTACATATCCTTAGCATCAGATAGGTTAGGTTAGGTTAAAATGGCGAAACTCAGAAAATTCAATAACAGGAGGTTTGTTCTTCGAGTCTCTTAGGTTAGGTTAGGGGAATTAAACCAGGTTTTATTGTCCTTGAAAAAGGTACATATCCTTAGCATCAGATAGGTACATATCCTCAACCACACAAATCGGATCCTTAGCATCAGATAGGAATAGTAGTCTTTAA
>JAHLJZ010000165.1:0-16993 GCA_025602915.1 Paraphysoderma sedebokerense
AATCCACTAACCCGACGAAGGCCGAACTCTGTTGCGGGTCCTAAAGACGTTTTTGAAAGATTGTCGACAGTCCATACTGTCGCTTCTCAAGCTAAAGTTAAAGCGCATCACCCCTCTTCAATTGAGGAATCCAATCCCAACAGTCCGACAATGACTCAGCTATCATTATCTCAATCACAGAATTCAGCGAATCCCCAGTCAACGGTCTATCATTCTCATTCAAGAAGTAACTTACAAGAAGATTACTACGCAATGCAATCAGTTTCACAACCCGAATCCAATCTACCACCTTCATCTGTTTCTTACCCGTCGTCATCCAATCCAACGTTTGAACATTCGCAATCTCCACTGTCTGTGTCTGCGTCGACCGAAAATAACATAATAGATTCCACATCGGTTTCACAGCCCGCTTTCGTTTCCAATTGATTGTACATTCTGCAATAGGTATGAAGGAAGATATTGGTACCGTTTAGTGGCTTTTATGTGAGATGTTGTTCCTAGATGTGAGATGGGATTCACGTAGGAGATTCAAAGTGCGACAGCTCTATAAGAGATCAGATAATTATCATAGAACCGTTCACATTGTTTACTGGTGGTTCATATCGAATCTATTTATATATTCATTAACATTAACAATTGGTCGGGAATTGTGGGTTTGTAATAGCGTCTGATTAACGAATGAGAGTTGTCAGAACAAAGCTGGTTATGCTGTGAAATATGTATTATATTATTTTTTGTGTTGATTTTGTCTGTGATTTAAGATGATTTTAATACCGTTGTATTTTGTGATCTCAATTAAAGAATTCAAAAATTGAAGTATAATTTTGTGGCATAAAAAACTTGTGCTTGAAATATCGCACCGGCTTGAGCGAACACGGATTTAAAGATTGACCTTCAGAATATTTGATCACATTGTTTCACTTCTCGAACTTACTTCCACATCCTATTACTGAGAAGTCTCTCAATTGTTAAAGAATTTCGCACTCAAGTGATACACATTGTTTGAAATTCACATTTACACCAGTTCTAAAGAGTTGCACTAAATAATCAAGTTTAAAGGTTTAAGACATGCGATTTCCTGACTAGGTCCTATATTTTAACCTAGTGTCACAAAGACGGCAATTTAAATAAATAACCAAACCTACAATCTAGAACACAGCTATGGCAAAAAAAAATAAAAGCAAACAATGTGTTTTAATTTTTCTTTCAAATTGTTTTCCGTTCTTTTTGTAGTTTATCGTGAACAATGACAAACCCGTCGTTGTGGCCATCTTTTAGAATTAAATAAATTGTTTTCATAAATTAAGTTTTGTACATATTGACCCCATTTACATTAAATATAATTCGGCTATTGGAAAATCATTATTTTTGTGAAAAACTCTATAACTTTTAGTCGTCCATGATCCCCAATACCCAGCTGGACCGCTGGTAGTAAGGATATTCAATTATTCTGACCATGTTTTTTTACGGACTCTATGTACATATATTAGATTCACAGGATAACAATGTTATATTTATTGGCTGTCAAAGTATAATTTTGAAGAGAATGTAATTGTTAATCTAATCTTAATGTTTTAATAAAATTGTTTAACAGTTTTCGAATACATTGAACGATCCGAAATCCGAATTGTGCGAATTCTGTTTTGATGCATTTATTCGACCATGTTTCGTTGATTACATAGCAAAGCTATCCACAATTTTTGCATAATTGGAGATTTACTCACCAGCAAGTAACAAAAAATATCGCATTTTTGAATGGTGTTATCAAATTTAGTCGATCGGATTCTGTTGCTTTGATTTATTGAATACATATACAGATTATTCTGGATGGCTGACCTTCAGCCATTAAGGCTATAATTGAGGTAGTAAAAATATTCATATAACATCACCCGATTATTATTTTAAAATTTTCGGTCAGCTACTGAATACTATCCCTTAAATCAGTGTACTTTTTTCCTTTGTGACTTCCAATTTTACAATTCTTAACCTATCTTTTGCATCTTCAATCATCTTTTCCATTTCTTTCTTCTTGCCTACAAATCCATTCACATCACCACTTTTATCTTTGTTTTCCTTTGATTCTTGCATTTCAAGTAACATTTTCACTTGACTTTCCGTGCGATCTAATTCTGATAATTTGGTTTTGAGTGACGAAATGTCAGATTGAAGTGTACTCGAAAGTTGGGTGTAATACTGTTGCAGAGATTTGAATGACTCGAGAGTTTTCGAATCGGTTGTGTTGCTTATAGATGTTGAAGAAGAGGATTTAGACAGACGGGCTTGGTCAAGTTGGGAGTCAAGTTGGGATAATTCTTTCTCGAGCAATTCGATTTGCTGTTGAGCTTGAGCTGAAACAGCAGGAGTATATTTGGAATCCAAAGAGGAGGAAGAGGATGACTTTGAGGTATACAGATTTGTGGGATTATCGCCATATGTGCCTAGATTCCACGAAAAAAAAAGTATGATATTTCGAGTTGTGAGAAGCGCGAAGGGTTAGGACCGGATATTATTTTATACAATTATATCATAGCATGAAGTGTAATTACCTTTTCTTTGCATCAACGGACTGGTTAGCTTGTTAACATATCCTTCGGCGATTTGACTTCCCTTGCCCAACACATCACCACGACTACCTAATCTCGAACTGGTAATATACTCATCATTGCTCAATCCCTCGGCACTGCCGCTTTTCGATAAGTTGGTAAATGAAGTTGATTTTTGTGGTTTCTTGAACTGAAGGATCAAGTCCGGTGGAAGGTATGATGGGAGCGGTTTTCCGCGACGTCGAGTGTTCATGATGTGCATAAAAACAATAAATTGGTCTTTGGTGATTGCATCGAGACGATGAATGTCAACAACGTTCCTGATTGATGACGAATCAATTTATACAGATAACTGTTAAATGGCAATCAAAGTGTCACAGAAAATAATGAGGGAGGCAAAGAATGATTACCACATCGCTTTGAATTCTTCTTGCGGCCGCCGAGAGAGGTAGAACACATCTTGCATTTCGTTTTCTATATGTCATGTGTTAGATAACTGCTATTCTTGTGGAACATTTATGATAGAAGAGAAAGAACGATTACACTTACTCGATATTAAGCCATCTACGACGGGCAACTTTTTATATTCATCTTCGTACTTTAATCGATCAGATGGAGAAATGTACCAATCGAAATTATCGGTGAATTCAATCATGGGCTGTCGTATCGGAGAGCACAACACGGTGCCTGTTGTTAATATTGCGAATCAAGCGTCCATTTTGAAACACTCATTACTCACAGGAGGTAGCTGAGGAGGTTGGCTTGGTTGATATAATGTGCTTCCGAATGAAGTTGACGGAATATTAGTTTGATTATAGGCGATACTGGTGGCTCCAGCGCCAGTGCCGAGATCGAAATTAGAATTGCCATAAGAGGGTGCAGTCATTCCAGCAGAAGACATGGACATTGCAGGTTGTATCTGTTTTGACGGAGGGATAAAGTATACCGGCAAAGAGGAAGGTATAGGAGAGCCGTTGAGGGTATCGTAGACAAGTCTCATTGCAATGACGAATTCGTCAATATCCAGTTGGCCGTCTCCGTCCATATCGCTCAGAGACCAAATCTGGGAGAGTTGATGTGACGGGAGATTTGATTTCAAGAAGACTGATCTAGCTTGCGAGCCGTTGATTTTTCCATTGCTAGGGTCGAGTGAGTAAAAGATGGATTCGTAGCGGGACCTCTCGTCTGGCGAGATGGGTGAGTAAGAGGACATTTTCTGCGGTTTGGAGGACCTGTCAGCAGAGAGAGGGAGAGGTTTGCTACTAGGGTCAGAAACAGCAGAAACGGGTATTAAATAGTGTTTTCTGTCGTTTGACTATGAATGATATCCCCTATATTATAGATATTAGATGGAGTGTTTAATTCAATTTGACGGAACAGGCGTCCGTAGTGGTGAACGAGCTGTCGTAGTGGTGAACGGGTGTCGTAACGGGTGAACCAAGTGCGAATGAACGGACAGTGGATTGGCAGTGAACGAAAGTAGCGAAATTCCCTGCAAAGCAGACTACATTAATATACAGCTGAAATTGAAGTAGAAATAATTGGCTATTTTCCACTATATTCAACTATATTACATTATATTGCAAATTATCCACTGCCGCATTCACAGCGCATCCCGCTCACCCATGAAATCACTCCCGCCGCTGCCTTCGGTCAACCAGCTGCTCAAGTAAGTCTTTCACTCCACGGCCATCTTTATCATCCCAAACCTCAAACTCACCGCAATTCTATCTCATCTGCCAGGATCTACAATCTATCCGCAAAGCAGAAATTGAGCCAAAATTTCATCCTCGATCAGAATGTCACGGGTAACTCATCATTCTCACTTTTATCGCAACGCCCTTTGAAATGTATTTCAAGAATCTCAATATTAATCTAATTGAATGATGGCTGTGTGTAGATAAAATAGTAAGACTTGTCGCCGGAAGCAAAAAATCATTGTCAGACTCGCTTGTCGTGGAAGTCGGCCCAGGTACATCAGCCCGCCCTTTCTTTTTTCAATTCTCTTGATCCAAGTTTTTTTTTACGAACGTTGTAAATTAACCGTTTCTTTTGCCTTAAAAGGCCCCGGATTATTGACCCGCTCTTTGTTGGCCGCTGGAGCAACTAATGTTGTCGCTATTGAAAAAGATCCCAGGTTTCTTCCGACGTTAAACCAACTGGCCGAGGCTACCGATCACAGGCTAAAGGTAATTCTAATGCAATTATTTCAATTCCAAACCAAAACACGGCTAATAGAATCGATTAATATTCGTCATGCGAATATGGTATTGGGCATAATCCAGATAATACAAGGCGACGTTTTACAAACTTCAGCTTCAAAAATATTTTCTGCGGCGCATATGAGCGAATCATCCATAGACAAGATGCCAATACATATCGCTGGAAACTTGCCCTTTGGAATATCGACAGTACTGTTATTCCAATGGCTCCACAATTTGGCCAAGCGTGACGGATTGTTCAAATACTCAAGTAATGTCGATATGGTTTTGATGTTCCAAAAAGAGGTCGCTCAGGTGAGTTATTAACATTATGCTGCTTCATCAATTGTTCCAAGATGATGTTCATTATTTACAATGTCATTAATTACTTCTAATAACTATTGCTATTACACATAAAAGCGAATTACAGCTTCTCCACAATCGCCTGAGCGGAGTCGACTCTCCGTTATGACACAATCCTTGTGTTCAGCTTCACTCGAGTATATTGTCCCCGGGAAAGTTTTTGTTCCGCCACCAAAAGTGGATGCTGGCGTTGTAAAACTGATACCTTTGGAAAAGAGGTTATTAGATTCAAATGGTTGGTTGTAGTCTCGCTGGTTGGCTTGTTAATCAAATTCTTGCTATTGACCTCCCTGTCTCGTTATCTGTTGGAGTGGTTTACACCTCAATGATTGCTAACCTTCCTATCCCATAGTTCCTTACGCAGTTCTCGAAACAATACTTCGACATGCCTTCAATCAAAGGCGGAAAACCATTAAGAATAGCTTGAGGTATTAATTCATTTGCTGATCTTTTTATTTCGATTGAGTTTTGCGCTTTCATCTGTTTTTCCCCGTCTTGCTTTTTTCCTCCTGATAAGGTTGCCCTGTTTTAACTCTATCTCCTTCCCCCGATCCTTCATGTTAACTAATTACCGCGAATTGCGCGCGAAATAGTTCACTTCTTCCTCCTCCAACTATTGTTCCACTCCTCGAAACGTCTAATATCTCTCCAACGTCGCGGCCGCAGGATATCGACACCGAGTTGTGGTGTTACTTGGCGAAAACACTTTGGGAGAGTGGAAAAATAAGTTTAAGTGAGAAAGGTGGAGTAAATTTCGGCGAGACAAAGCAAAGATCGTAAGGGAGAATACGCACCTTAAGGATTGAACTCTCTGATGCTAGATGCTTTAATAATAATGATATACCGTCGCAATGTAAATAGAGTCGATATCATAATTTAATAGCGTTATTTAGCAACGCTTTCTGCGTTCTGCTGAATCACATTAATCATATCTCGTTCCGCCGGCTGCGCGGTTTGTTCTGTTCAACGGCGCCAGGGATGGATTGCCCTTTCCATTCCTCACCGTCATCATCCAACTATTCCCTATTCCGCAACACAATATGAGACGATGCCAAGTATCTTAGATATTCTGCGGCAACTTCGCAGCATTGGAAACTCAGCTTTGCTTCCATCATCGTCCATTAACATCTCAGAAACCGACGATGCCTGGCAGCTACTCTCAGTGGACTCTTCTGAGGGCACGGACACTGTTCGTATGTCGGACAAACAGTACGTTCAGATTTCTTCAATGCTGCCTAAAAACTCGACATCTCGGTCATTAGAGAACGCTAGTGTTAAAGATTTGATAATGAATTATTATATAGATGGCTCGACTTGTTTATCAAAATTTTTGTAAAATCATCGAATGCAGCCAACGACGACGCTGACAATGGATCGGATGACTTGTTGTTCTTTGTCCGACCTGACATGAATTCAGACAACGAACGAGTTTTTGTAAGGAGAAAGCCGA
Organism: Paraphysoderma sedebokerense; assembly: GCA_025602915.1. Taxonomy (NCBI): domain Eukaryota; kingdom Fungi; phylum Blastocladiomycota; class Physodermatomycetes; order Physodermatales; family Physodermataceae; genus Paraphysoderma; species Paraphysoderma sedebokerense. The sequence goes on from JAHLJZ010000165.1 coordinate 6,558, forward strand.
AAGAAAGTGTCGTAAGCGATGCAGCTGAGGAGGAAGAATCAGGGAACCTTCTGAAAGTGTTGGGTGTGACGGATAATGTCGTGCTGAGAGAATCATTTTGGTTAAACGTTATAGCTCAGGTTAGTTTGAATTTATTCATAAAATGTGAAAAGAGATCAGAGGTTATAGATTGACCATTGGTTTATTCGATAATGACTTCTCTATGACACCAGTTACCCTGTTATATCACCGTTTCGACCTGTTCACGAAAACCTTCATCATTATTATCTGATTCCGACTCCAATTATGCAGCCTCGACTGCAGCAGAGGAGGCCTCATCTGAATCTCCATTCGTATTGAACCCTCTCCAGTCTACCACGAAACGGGTCTACGCGACTCCGTATGAACAGCGAATGGATACTAACAAGTCATCGCACTGTCCTTGCTCGTATCCTATCGTTTTCTTTTGTGTCAACGATTTCATGGATTGTTTTGAGTCTGCTATTATAAGAGAAACAGAGCATTTATGTATTGAAGTATCTTGTCTCATTGAAAAATCACCCCACTTTGCCAATAGAACCTCCGTACCTTCTACTCTCATTGCGGAACAATCGTCCAGCCTTTCCTCCACTATTCCTTCTACTCCGACAGCCCACCCTCTGCGTAAATCCTCAAGCATTCAGTCTATAACGAATAATCATACTACGGATACAGGTGTCATCTTTCCATTCGACAATGACTCTTACCATAAAATAGTTTTGTTTCAAGGAACCGCTTCGTTTGAATCAATTGTTGATGTTTACAGTTCTAAACAGCAGCAAAAACAGTCGATGATTCAGTGGTTGTCGAAATCGGAAGACAAAGCAACAGAATTCGTTAGTATGGTTGGACCTCATGGTATTGGGAGAGCTCAGGTTCGATTTTTTCACTTCCTCTTCCGAATATGGCATTACCATGTCCAAGCTTAACTATCCCTCTTCTACATTATATGGACGCATCGTCTTCTGTCCAAACAGGTTGCAGTGACTCCCGTTGCTCATTTGACATCGTCTCCAAAGCAAGCGCCGTCACCTTCATCTTCATCTTCCACCCCTGCATCACCGTTGAAGAAGCTTCTAATGAATCTATCTCCATCAACATCGCACTCTTCACATCCGGAAAGTCTACAATGTTGTTTGACATTTGTCAATATAGATTGGAAGTATATAGCAAAGTATGTCTATTCCTGCCTAAAGCGACCTCTTCATATAATTACTATTTCTTGTATCCTTTTTCCGGTGTAACTGACCTATTCTGAAATCGTTTGTATCCTATTTACCGCGTCTAACAATACAATTTTCTAGGAATCTGTTAAAATTTATCAACTCTATCGATAAAGCCGGTTGACGTTCATTTCGCCTATTGAAGCTGTCGGAAGGCTCCATTTCATATCATCACGACAACACCTTCGATACGAGAAGGTATTGTCGACGGCCTTGATGGTATTTGATGCGTATTGATTGAATATGCACTTCCTTCCATTTTGACTGGGGTGTTGGCTCTCATCTCGATATATGTCATGATTTGTCCCTGACCGAATATTAGATGAAGTCGAGCAGTTGACATATTGTCATATTGTCGCAATATTACAATCGAAAAAGATGAATCGAGTTTGTCTATTTTGGACAAATTTCATGAAAGTCGTGCGCTCAGAAATTAACATTGAGTGGAAATCTTGCAATGTCAGTGAAGATTCAAGGGCCTAAGCAGTGCTATAGACTGCATATTTCGTAATGTGATCATATTATAATATTAGCACCATCGTTGAAAGATGAAATACAGAGACAAAAGTTCCACGTCCTTGATCTACATAAACTGAGATTGTGAACCATCATGTTCCAACTAAAAGTGCCATTATAAAAAATTCTTGCCAACAATCCAGAAAAGATTCAGCTGTACAGTGTTTATAATTGAAATTTCGGGAAACTAACTCTTGTTTCCCTTATTAAAGTATACGCAATGATTACCAACTTAACAGATTGGTTACAAATTCACCATACTACCTCAAACCAGAACCTCTCAATTCCTCTCGACTCAGTGCTCCCAAAACTAGTCCAATCATATAGATTATCGCTGCCATCTTCTTCAGTTCTATTCGTTTCAACAGTTCTATTATGACCATTGTTATCGTTTCGATATATCCAACCCAAAAAGCGCACAACTGATCGAGAGAGTCAATCTAATGAATCGTAATATGATGTATTTCCACCTGAGTCTCCATTTGAATCCTTCCGCCTCTGTTCTTCGTTATCTCCGACGGTATTATGTGGATGTGAGTCAGAATCGTTATCAGAATCCTCAATATCTACCCAATCGTTATCTTCCGTGTTAATAGGGTGAGATGAAAATGAGTACGAATAGGAGAAAGGATTTGGGTTTGAGTTCTGTGACCAATTCGAAGACATGTTGTTGCGCTGGTTATTGTTGATGCTTTGATGGCTGGCTTCGCCAGTAAGTGCAGAGAAGAAGTCGTAAAAGCCACCAGGGATAGGTTCCGGTGGGTCTTCAAAGGTTGTGCCTGTATTTGATGTAGCAGCGTTATTTTGATTAGAAGACTGTGATGAATTGGGCTGATGCGATGATGACGAAGTTGATGGCTGCCCGTTCAGGGACTGCTCTGACTTCGGGACAAGAGAGTGCCGGCAAACAGGACATGTACCGTTATTCTTAAGCCACGGAACTGTGATAATCGGCGAGCTCTAAGTATAAGTAACCTCGGGTGTTATAGCAGTGATAATCAATCACACATACCGATACAATCCTCATGAAACAAGTGTAAACAAGGTAGCTGAATGACCTCATTCTCGAGTTCATATTTCTCTTGGCAAACAGCGCAGTCAATTGACTTATCTACATGTAATTGGCAGATGTCAACTCCATGTCATCAAATATTTGAAACGATGTAGAGAAAATTATTCATACCAACATGCACCTGATTAACCTTTACTCTAGGTAATTCTTTGATCACATCTTCAGGAGCTGGTGGCGGAGCATGACGTCTAAGTTTTCAAGACATAGACAAAAACTCAGGTTAGAAATTATAGCAAAAGTACAATTCTCTGTACTCCATGTTACTCTGTCTCTGATGGTGTACACGAAGCAAACGATGGATCACATACCCAGTCTGCTCCATCAATTGTGACATCAACCGATCAAATGCAGCCTGTCCAAATACATAGTCTCCTGCATTACCAAAGCCACCACCATTAGGTAGTCCTCCCCCCAACATCGCATGAAGGAATCTAGCCAGATCCAGTTCCCCGACTCCATTTCCGCCAAAGACGATATTAGGGGCACCAGGAACACCGGCCCCAGTTCCCCCGATCACAGTACCAGTTCTGACAGCCCCTCCACCTCCACCCATCATCTGGCCCAAGAAAGTTTGTAGGGCAGAAGTCAACATGTCATGTTGCGCATTTGTTCCCCCACCGAAGAATGGATAATCCATTTCGTCATCATCGTAAACGTCGTCCGGTTGGGCGAATCCTCGAGGGTCGTTATCTTCTTCAATCTGAATATTTTAAATCACTTAGTTAGCTGCTGATTAATTCATGTAAGTGTTCAAAATAGGACCGACTATGAACAGCTCATAAAACTTAGAATGAGTTCGGCGTCTTCAAAGACGTTGGTTGGCGACTTTCAAAGCTCAAGAATTACATAGCATTAATATATGAACTTACTTCTTCTATAAAATCTCCCATGCATATCGGGCATTGCAAGACACCAGTATTCCTCGGAGATATTTCAGTTTGGCAAGAATGACACCAGAAAGAGGGAGAACTTGAGCGAACAGAGCCAACAGAGGCGGCAGTCGACATTGGATGACGTATTTGTGGAAGATGAGAATAATGCCGACTGGAATGGATTGATATACAAAGACTGGCAGCGATAGATGCGATGGATGCGGTGAAGAACTCTGCGATATGAATTGCATCGACGGCAATGGAACGGCCTGAAAGCAGGGTTCACGTGATTTTGGCTTGGATTTATTAATATTTCAGACTTGTACAAACTGAAAGCTACGTTACAAGATTATCATATTGTTAACGTTCATAGGTTAGGTTAGAATAGATCGAGGAATCATAGCTGGCGCTGAATTGGCACGGGGCACTTTAAATTGCTAAATTGGTATATAAGATCGAATCAATTTTGAAAAAGATCGACTACACTTTGAAGGGAAAGCTGAATGTGGAGCGGACTGGCGATGTGTATCATTACAGTCACCTTTGTTTCAAAAGTAAAGCTGCTTTTAGTCATAATTCAAACCTTTGCAGCCCCTTTACACTAGGGGGACTTTTTAAAGAAAAATACAATTGTCGCTCTCCTGTCACCAGCCACCGATGTTTGATTCAGTCTTCAGACGGATGGTTGTCCCCTCGATTCTGTCAGAAACAGACCGCATTCTGTGCAAAGCCAAAGCTGCTACAAAAGTTTTCTGCTGCAAGGTATTGTTGGCAATGGCTTACGTTGGTCAGCATTCAATTGTCTCTATTCCATCTTTGTATCATGATAATACATCATCACCCACAGTTTAGTATTGCATTGTTCTTGTTTGAGGACACGTCGACTTCGCCCTCCCTCTGCGTTTCACGCTTTAAGCTTAGTCGATTCGCCCGAAAATCAAAAACTTGTCGTCGGAACGATGTCGCTGTAAATCATTGAGCATCGCACATTGGAGAATTGGTATCCGTCACAGCCAGAATAGGACTGATAGACATGCAACGATGATGTATTCAAGGACGAATCTGAATCGCATATTCCTGCTCGCCATCATCACCTTCGTCGTCCTCACCGTATATCAATCTATTCGCAGAAGCGATGTCAGTTCAGATAGTCCGCAACCACAAACCTTCAAGCGAGTTGATAATATGCCCACTGTAATATCGCACCCCCCGTCCGACAATCTTCCTTTCAATAGTACACCTTCATCTCACTATGATTCGCCATACATTCGCTCTGCATTATCCTTTCAGAATGACCCGGAGTATATTAAGCCCGGTTCCGTGAAAGCAGCCATCGTCATTCTATGTCGGAACTCCGAATACTCTCAACTTGTAAATACACTGATACAGTTCGAATATGTCTTCAACAGCAAATACAATTATCCGTACGTCTTTTTGAACAACGTTCCCTTCACCGAAGAATTCAAAAAAGGAGTACAGAAGATCACAAGAGCCCGGGTCAAGTTCGGCTTGGTTCCTAGAAGACACTGGGAATACCCTGACTGGGTCAACCAAACGTATGCAAAAGAATGTAGAGATGATCTACAACGAAAGAATATAATTTACGGAGGCTCAGAAAGCTATCGTTTTATGTACGTTTTTTGCTACTCTGTGATTGATAAAATCCGATGATATTGACGAACCCTCGCTTGTAGGTGTCGTTATTACAGTGGTTTTTTTTATAAGCATCCCCTACTACAACAAGTATGGTTTCATTTTCTTTTGTTCCAAAACTGTTCCTCGGCAACTGACAGCGCCCTTCTCCCTTTAACCATTTACAGTATGACTATTTTTGGAGGGTTGAGCCTGGTTTGTAATATTTTGATTGAATATGATGGAATCCGATATTGACCTTTATTCATCACTCTCCTGTAATAGGTGTTCAATTCACCTGCAATATCAATGAAGATCCATTTTCTGCCATGGTTTGTCATTGGATTCATCACCTTTGTCGAATTATGGGATTGTTCATCAATTCTAACATGGATTCATTTATTCTATAACAACAGGCCTCGCGAAACAAAATATACGGCTTTACAATATCATTGTTTGAGCTCCGCGATACTATTCCTACTCTGTGGCAGACCGTAAAGCAGTATATGAAAACGTACCCCAACGATATACCAGAGCACAATACGCTTAAATTCGCTTGGAACGAACGGAATGGAGATTATAACGGATGCCATTTCTGGACAAACTTTGAGATTGCCGATTTGAGATTCTTTAGAAGTGAAAAGTATAATCGGTTTTTTGATTATTTGGACAGTACCGGCAAGTTTTTTTACGAAAGATGGGGTGATGCTCCTGGTTTGTCAACGTCGTCAATTTGCCGTACTCTCGCTAGAATCAAAACTAATTAAAACCATGTCTGTATTGCTACTGGTGCTGCAGTTCATTCTATAGCGGCTGCTCTATTCCTGAGCCCCGATCAAATTCACTTCTTTGAGAATATTGGATACAAGCACGATCCGTTTCAACACTGTCCACTTTCAATTGAAACACAAGTAGCTTCAGAATGTACTTGCGGCGCCGATGAGGTAAGTCGCCACACATGATGCGTCAATTCTCGTCTCTACTTATATATTCACCTTTTACACTGTTATATGAACAGAGCTTTGACTTTAAGCCGCACTCATGCTTACGGTGGTACTATTATGCAGTGAAACAAGCTCTGAAGGGACGGTTCGTTAATTGGAAAGCGGCTTTGCTCAAAGGAGATTGATTGAAGAAATCTTAATTGTAAAATTTAATCAGCGTTTGTTTGTATCTTTGAACTAATCTTAATATACAGTAGCGTTCTCGGTGATTTCGCAGTCTGGTGAAGTCTAGCACTGTACTGCAGTGCACTCCGGTTAATTTTGAAGCTTATGTAAAGAAGGTGTCCGTTTTGGAGAGTCGAATGAGGGACAGAGGCAATTTAACAACAGTAACTAAAATTCATAAAGTCCAAATTCCGCATTTGGTTATTATATCGGAATTTTCATATTGCATCGTATTCCAACACAATACAAATGCCACCGGTTGTTTAAAATTGTACATTTTTACCGTAAGTTTTAAGGATAGGTTAGCGACATTGAACCAATTTATTGTACTTGCAAAGGTACATTTGATGAAATCTCAACCACTTTATGGGTCATTGAAACGACTAAGCAGTGAGATAAGTAATACAAAGGAGATATGTCATATGTACATAGGCGATTTGATAGACGTGGTACCAGATAAGACAGGCAAATCTAACTAGATATATGAGATACAACATAAGTAAATATAACAAAGCAAACTAAAATTTTAATCACTATCGATCGATTATTCAACACGAAAAACCCTAGCCCGAATAACTGTATCACGTGCAAAAGTCTGTGCTAATTGGTACAATTTTAATAATTCACGCATTAAGTCCAATAGCGTGCGGCCTCTCTGTAAAACTCGCCCAACTGTGAAGGCGTTCAGAATCATCAAATATTATAACTGACTAATTATATAAGATATTCATGGCCCCGAAGAAGCAGCAATATCATCACTATATACCGCGTTTCATCCTTCGAAACTATTCCGTAGACGAATGTGCCAAACCCACTACCAATAATTTCTTATGTGATGGTCTTGGTGGGTCAGTCACCTTATCCTCAATGCCAAGTAAAAAGGCTCCAAAAAATAACAATCCGAATATCAACATCATGAGAAGCGATGGAATATTGGAAAAAGAAAAGATTTCTTGCTCATATGGGCTATCGAACTTGTATAAAGATTGTCTTGCTGAAGATGTAATGGAGGTTGAGAAATTATTGGCTAAGCTAGAATCAAATGTCTCTCTTATTATCAAGCGTATTATTATCAACGAAGCAACCCAGCGTGATACTACATTACTTCGCCAAGAACTGGCATTGATTAAGACATTTCTTTTCGTGATGAGTTATAGGTCGGAGCGGCGACGTAATCAGTATATGCATGGTAGGTTTGATTTTATTACCGGCATGATGATGCAGAGATTCATGGAAATACACAAGGTTGATTCACCTCAGACAGTGTGGCTGAACAATATTCGCATAATACTGAAAGCTTCAGATTTGGTTCAAGTGTTAAAAAGTGATCCAAAAACCCTATATCCTGCGATTCGGAATGATATTGAAGCGACATTATCGTTATACTTTCTTTGCCTATGGAAAGCTCCACCAGCAACAGAGTTCTTAATATCCAATACTGCCTTTGGTCTCTGGGAAGGAAATGGGCCTGCCCTTATTTATCATCAATTCTACCCTGTTTCACCATCTATCATGTTGGTTCAAAGCAGTGTCCGCTTCAAGACTGACTCCCAAGGTAGGATAATGTCATCTCTGGTGAATAACTTAAGTGGACGCCAGTCGTGGTTCGAAACCCTTCCGCATCCGACGCCGAAAAGAGTTTACAAAAAATCCCCATTGAAAAATTCTTTGCTTATGGACGGCGTCGATCGAACCGACCCCTTGGATGAATTTACCTACTCGTTTGTGGAGATCCCGAAAGATGCCATCAATCGAATTAATGCGATCATTATCGACGAGTCGGTACAAATATCCTTTACGTCAGAACTTTATATCTACAGGGCTCTAAAGTATTATAACAGGGTGAAACACGAAATGCCGAACAAAAAAGATGTAAAGCCAATGATTCAAACATTACTCGGCAAACTACGCAGAAGACATATGGCGTGCAGTTCTGGTTGAGTTCCAGATTGTGCACTACCCAAGTTCAAGTATGCTCTGTAAAATATTAATTAAACTATTTCTAAGGTCCATTAAGCTATCTCATTCAATGATTTGTAATATATATTGATAACTTGTCAAATGTCTGTAATACTGACTGCATAAAATATCTCCATGTTTGCAACTTCCAGCATGCCTAGCTATGCTAAACTGATGGAACACAATGAAACTAAATTTACATCTGCACGGATCTATACTGGGTCTCACTCAAATCACCTTCAGAGCTAAATCTGCTGCGTTTTTCATGGCGTCTAGACTCCGCCAGCTTCTAGGTTAGGTTAGGTTAGGGGGGTTAAAATTAAGTTTATTTCCCTCCATATTAAGGGAAGCGAGTTTTGCCACCTAGAAAAGTGGCGAAACTACGCAGATACAGCTTTGAAAATTCAATATAAAATATAGACAAATCGATGACTAAACTAAGCACAATGCTATCCTACTGATCAAAATACAAAAAGAAACTATGTAAACTAATACAGAAATTTTAATTAAGCTTCCTCCAGGGCCAAACACCACTAACATCGTGCTGGTCCATCTTGCCGGTAGACGTGTTCCACTTCCACCGTCTTTTCCTCCAATAATTTCATGATAGAGTGAACTATATGATACTGTTTCTTATTTAGAAGGTAATCTACGATAGAGTAATTGTCGTGCTTCTGATGTAATGTCGCCTTATTGCGGTTTAAGGCGTCTAAGATATCCCGAGTTTGCGCGGGACTTTGCCACTCCCACGCGTCAATTATGCCGCATTTTACCAAGCAACTCCTTTTGAACCAGTGCGGTTCATCTGTTGACGGACAGCGGCGTCGGACCGCATCTCCAAATTCGAATATGCCACGCCTCCACCGGATACAGAATTGACGAATGTCATTCTGAATAAGGCGGAGGCAGGTGTCGTAATTGTAGCCGTTAAACCGGCAAGACCGGTCAATGTACTGCGGTAGCACTGCTTTATCTTCAGTGAAGGATTTGAGGGACAGATGACGGATGAATGTTCTAGAGGATACAGGCCGAGGAGAGGCTGCATCATATTGCTGGTACTTAGGCATGAGGGGATGAGAAACAATGAAGCGAATCACCGGCGTCATGCTGGGTGAATACCTGAATTTTCGGAAATTCTTGACAAGGGTTGAGATGGGATGAGTCGGCGCCAATTCTTGAATAGAGAGGCCCATATGTAGGGCGGCGGATGAGGCTCGAAATTTAATAGAAGTAAGGCCTAGAATTAGGTTAGGTTAGGGGAATTAAACCAATTTTATTGTCCTTGAAAAAGGTACATCGATGTGTCTCAACCACCCTAGGGATCATTGAAACAACTTATCAGAATAGTTAATACAAGAAAGGGGCGTATACAAATCGGTTCATCTACAAGGTACTATGTAAGACTAGATAAGGAATACAACGGGAAAATATATATATTTATATGACAAGGAGAAACCATAACCGAAAGGTATAAAGATATCACGTCCATCACAACACGAAAATTTTAAACTCTATTCTACCCGCTGACCAGGGTACCTGGTCTGAGCGGATCCGTCGGGTGTGGAATATGTGAAGTCGATTAATGAAGTAGAGGTTTCGAGGATGAGTCGGATAGAATCAACCACGTCGTATCGGCAGTCGTCCAATAGCGAATCGAGGAAGGTGTAGTTCCCCTCACCGTTGAATCGTCGCTCCTTCTCTGAATCAAACCGAGACCAAAGGAAGGCTGTGAACTGTCGGCTTTCCCATACCCATTCGTCCAAGTATCCACACCGGTTAGGTTAGGCATATTAAAGGGGTTTTATTGTCCTTGTACAAGGAACATTTTTGAAATCTCACCCACCCTTTGGATGAGTGAAACAGACTACATGCCGTGGTATTAATACAGTGTTTGTGCAATGGGTACATAATGTAATACTAGATAAAATATAGACAATGAACGACTTGATATATAGTTCGCTTCCCTTCATATCCC
>JAHLJZ010000166.1:0-16966 GCA_025602915.1 Paraphysoderma sedebokerense
GCATGCGCATCGAGTTGTCGAGTCGCGAACTTCGTTGTTCTAAATTTCGCCAAGATCGTCAAGTTCATTCGACGCGTTATTGTTTGCTTCGACCAATCAAATCCTTCGTTTCGATGTAACCAAAATTTCACTAAGTTCAATCGTTACTCTCTGCTATCGTATTCGCTATTCCACAACGTGAATAGTTACTATAGGATCTAAGCTAACTAAGTGAACACTAACTACTTGGGACATGACAGGCAGCCTCTTTGCACGAACTTCAAACACATATATAGTAGGACATATCGATTCTATGTGAAAATATTCAGCAACAGATCTAATAGCAGCCAATGTAGTCAGAAAGTTGAGGTGACTTTGATCGCACCCATCCAAGGAAGACTAAGAACTATTATAGCCATATTTATTGATTCACGAAGAGTAAGGTCTTGCGAATACAATTTAAACTATAGAGATTCCGACACTGGTAATTGAGTGGTCTGACAGCTTGATCTTCACGCCGTATTGCTCCAAACAGGGTTTGACGGTGCTTTCTGCTTGGACAATGTTCGCATTGCTGCATATGATGTCACCGCGGGAAGTCCCACTAGTTTGGCAGCTACCCGGGTATGTAAAATGCGATTTGTCATCAACATGCGCTAGACCCACACTCTCACAGAAGTCCCAGCTCTGATCACCAGCAATTACGGCTTTGGAAGAACCGATATAAGCTTTAATTTCGGTTTTGTACCCATCCAGTTTATGAATTGAACCCACTGTAAGGACGCGATGCCCAACGGCAATCCGAGAGAACAACCCCATCCGGCCCCCTAGACGCTTCTCGAAGCCGTCAGCATTCAAGAAATACTTTTTATCGGAGAAGTATCCTCCAATCTTATTGCGGAAAATGACTGGATCCAGGATTTCACATTTCGAAAGGATCGCATTTCCATGCAAGCCAAGTAGATTTGTCATCCCTTCAGTTAAATTCTGTTCTTGCCTATCGCCTCGAGTAAGTTCAAGAAACTCTAATCCCCACGCATAATTCATTCCGAGTGCAAAAGCTAGAAGACGAGTAGTGTGTTGCTGGTCTGATCTGGCCATTCCGATGTCCATTTCGTTCAGTATGATCACGTCTGCATTCAAATTTTTGAGGATGTCAACAGAATAATGCCAGAGAGAGCCGCGAGCAGCGTTGAATTCGACAACTGTGAGAGTGGGTTTATCTTGACATTTTGAAAGAGTATTGTCGACTTCTACAATGCTGGCATTAGGTAGCAAGCCAGATAGATAATCTCCTTCAATTTCATCTCTTTTGAACCACTCATTTCTCTGCGACTCTGGAATATACCATGTCTCCCATGCAAAAGTATAATCATATGCTATTGGGTCCATTAGCGCATGAGTCGTCTTTCCGTCGAAAACAAATGAGTGGTCGTAAACAAAAGGAAAACGGTTCGACAAGTGGCAACAGTCCACCAGATAGCTGCCGTTGTAACTGGCAAAAAGCTCCAACCTGTGATTAAACCTACCAGCTTTACATAGACTGGCGTTGTACCGTTGAAGAGAGATAGCTTCCGAGGGCCCAATCATATATACTCCGCCAAAATAGAATGGCCGTGTTGGAAAATAATCTTGTAAACGATAGGACTGTCCCAAACTGCTGCCGTTGGGGTCCACTTCTTGAATCGAACCTTTATTCACTTGAAACAGGAAGATGTCCACAAAGGGGGATTTCCAACGCTGGTTCGTGACAGCTGAATCTGCTGATACAATGGAAAATTTGATGGCGTTGAAAGCAACGATACATTCCAACGAGACATGAGGGTGGAGATCGGATAATTGAGAGCAACGAGACAAAAATTCGTCCTTCTTGGTGTACGGTAGAAACATATCAACATCGTCGTCCCAAGGGATGGGGCCCCCATGAAGTATTGCCCCTAGATGAGATCCTGCGTGGAGATAAATGTTTGCATTTGCCGCGGCTGCGATTGCACCCGCAACCTTCACTGCACAGACGGAGTGTGCCGCATAGGATGTCGTCATCACAGGCATCTTGGTAAATTTTGCGAAATAAGGAAAACGCGAGAAATGCACTGCTACCTCTGGACAAAGATTTTGAATCCATAGCGGCAACGTTTCCTCTGTAACCGGACGTTTAGAAGCATCTAACAGAATTTTGGTAGACGGCGAGGGCTCGCCACATAGCTTGGGCTCAGCTGTTGCCAGAGGTGAATTTGTTGAACTTGATGGAATTTCTGGCGGCAGCGATGGGGGATTCAATAGCTCCAATGAGGTCAGTGAATTAGAAATGACATCCGTTCTGCTGGGAATAGCTGTGGGCCATATTGCGGTATGAGTATTTGGAAAATCTGACGACAATTGAGGGGTCAGAGAATACAGTATCGTCTGTGACCGAGTATTAGAATGTTCGGATGTAATGCTGCCCCTTACAGCAACGGGAGGAATCTGACACTGTTTGATTAGATTGTCTGACAAGATACTTGGCTATTGACTTGAACGGAAGCCTACCTCATTTTTGGGTGTTAATGCATCCAAGAAGTCTGATGGTCTAAGCAGGCTCGAGTAGATGAAGAAGAAATACAGAAACGTCGTAATTGCCATCGCCGCAAAGGTGTTGCGTGACTTCCATTGCAATTTCATTGTGGGATTACTGTTTGTTTGTCTGTTTGTGGGCTAGCTAGTTATATTCGCCACATATAGCGTATGTTCTAACGTTTCACACTACAAAGTTACCAACGGTGTGCCGACAGCCAACAGACATGGGCCACCGCACGGCCTTCTGGGAGACGGGACCCTCCGTGCCCCGGCCGCCGTGGCATCCTATATAATTCCAGCCAGATCCTACCGCCTGCGTCGATGAACAATTACTGGAAATTTTGGAAATGTACTGGAATATGTATATTTTGCTCTATATAGTATATATTATATTTATAGTCTAGTGCCTGTGAGATTGAGGGTTCAGCTTGTGCACTTTGTGGGATGCTGTGGTCGGGGCCGAACTGTATGATGCTATAATTGCGCCAGCAGAGCTGTTTGTCCATAACCTCCTTGCGGCCTGGGCCACTGTGAACGGAGCAAACAACATAACATAATCGTGTTTACATCATTTAAACTTTGATGGTCTTCTCGAGCACTTGTCGATGAGTTCCCATATTTATTTATTCCTTTTTTGTACTACCAGTTTACCAATATGAATTAACCGATGAATACAATCCAGAGACTTCACGAAGAACTCTTTCATAAAGGGAAGAAAACATTCACAAAACTCGCTATTGACTGCAGCTTTCGGACAAGCAGCTTACCAAATACTTCAAAGGGCGGTATGGGGTATACCAAATTAGTCTTGCAGCTGCGATCGCCAGCATTGCCTGCAGCAAACCATAACATAATTATTAGGAAAATGTTGGGTTAGACACCGTCAACAAAGAACTAGTAACTTTCCTATCACAGAGTACTATTTCTTATGTCGAAAGAATAATGTCGTCGCCTCAATTAACCAGTCAGACTGTAGCTTTATTCATAATATACAGACGAACGCTGAGATTGCCAAACTACGCACCCGCCACCAACAAAAGCTGGAAGCACTTCAGATCACTTCCAGTATTTGTTACATCAATAAATCCGGTTAACCATAGCAACCAAGCAATCTTAGTCCAATACTCTGAAGAAATGCCAAGACAAGCTCCTTTGTCAATTCTTCATTGACATATGGCTGATCATTTGTTAGATTAAGGCCCTGTGTGCTTCCCAAATAAGTATTGAGGAGTCCACAACAATAAAAGCCAATGTATTGATGCTGAAAGCTCCGCCAGTATTAAATCTATAATAAATGTTACTGTGTTTAAAATTTTACCTACACCAGAACTTCTCGCATTGTGAACTGCATATTTGGGAGGAATTGATCAGCCAGTACAAAATCAATCACAAGTTTCGAAAATGACGGAGGACGACAGTGAATTGGAAAGCGTAGTATGGTACACACTGGCCGAAAATGATATTGATTTTAATCCTCGTTACAGAATTTGAAGTCCTTGTGGCTTGTGCTCGTTGATTGATTGATATCATTTTCGGTCAGTGTGTCCCACGACTCACACTACGCTTCGAAGGATGAATCCTCCCATTAGGATAGCCGTAGGTACTAGAGGTTCACGGTGATCGTGGAACTAGGTACCTTGTGAACTCGGTTGCGTGGAACCTGCAGTGGAGCACTGGGGAGGCTCCCACCCGTCCGCGCTGTTTACTTTTCACTGCATCACTCAACAACTACCACAGTAATTTATTTTCCCTTGAGAAATACACGGCATGGATTACTCAACATTCAACATAGATAACGTTCCGATCTACACGAAAAAGAATCGATACAGACACAAACCTGTTCCTGGTGAAATAATTCAAATCTTTGGTAACGCATGTGGTCGCAATAAATCAGCAGAAATACATATCGATCGCAATGGTTTTCCGACCGCATTTATCAATGAATGGTCGAAAACATGGTTTATTGATGTCAAACTTCCCAGATTGCTCGCCAAAATTCAAGAAATGGCCGGTTTAACAGCCGAAACGACGACCTCTCTACCAGCTCGTCGACTGTCAACGTCTTCCCTTACCGCCGAAACTCCTCCGGCAACTCGCCGTCGTATCTCGAATGATGAAGACGATGGAAATTACGATTGGGATCCCGGTTATGACGGTGGTAGCATAGAAGATTCTGGGAATTTCGAAACAGAGCAATCAAGTGGTATCTCTGTTGAAAATCGGAACGTTTCAGATTTAAATCCTCCACTCCGTATTCCTTCCTCTGAGATCGCTCTTGCAGATACCATTTTTGACTGTGCGGAGAGCAGGATGAGTCCGGAAAATTTCAACTCATATCACGGAAAGTTCTCAATCCCGCATACGTACGCCCGCATCGATAACTTTTGCAATCGCAACAGATTGGTTTATATTGCGCGACGGGAAAAGATAAGACCAGATGGGGGAATTGATCTATCTAATCAATTAGTGTTCATTGGGTTTTGCCTACTTGAGTTTAACGGTGGTCAACGTCAGATTGTTTCGTTTTGCACTTGCCAGGATGAATGCTACTCCTATGTTGGCAATTATATTCATCGTCAGCGATTCTCTTGTAATCTTAAAGATTTTTTCCCCAGTCCGCCTCCTTTTACGTCTTGCATTCATACCCAAATCTTGCTACATTATCTCACTCGAAATACCAACGCTCGTTTACAGTATCAACTTCTTGTCAACCATTTTCCATCAACTGGTATCACAGAAACCACTATTCCCGCCACACCTCATCTCACCACCGTTCAAATATCAAACGGACAACCAGTGTATGCTGTATTCGCGGCGGACGAATTTGTAGCTTTTATTCGGGATCGGAACGGGAAACCCGTCTGCAAAGACTGTGGGACCTCATCACGCAGACGCTGTCGACATATCAATTCCGCATCTCCAATAACAGCGCCTATTAGTGAGCAAGTGGAGATGGGACAGAATCAGCAGAGCGTCGATATCAACAGAAGTGTTGAGAAAGTGAAACTGTTGTCGAAACAGAAGTATAGGTGTACGTACGATCAGGGAAAACCTTAATTGTGGGAACTGCACTCATTATTATTCAATTTTGTTCAACGTAGGGCATGAAAGTGATGTCGATATTAGGTTTTGGGAATCCGTCACTGCGGGACATACACGGACATGGCCTCCGCTACACTTCGAACCCGAACGGAGCAGTTGCGAACTTTGCAGTGCAGCTTTGACTATCAGATCATCGCAGACTCAAGCTGCTGTTATCTTTGACATTACCCGCCCGATACTTGGTGTCACTGTTGCCACAGCGGAATGCGTTGACTGCGGAATAGTATATCATTACGACCGATGACCGAATTATCAATATCGATGATAAATACTTCTTCACCGAGAGACTTCTTCGTCAGACGATAGAAGATGTTTTTTATAACGGAGCTTCGTTCTATTCAAAATGGTTACTCCGATTGAGAGAATACAAAAGAGTAGGAATCTTTTATGAAAGATTGCGAGCCTGGCGTTGGCTGAGAGATCATTTTCAAATGGCTGCGATAGGATGGTGGGAACTCTGCGATGATACAGGCATCAAATCTTGTGAGTGTAATGGAAAATCGGGAGTTGTTTTGGACGGGATTGTGCTCAGTATTAAGAGAGATTACCTTGCTAGTCTAAACCGACCGTGGGTCGCTTCTGGTATGTCTGTTTCCGTACTCGAGGACGCAAATATCGCACAATAACTAGAATTCCAGATGATGAGCCCCCGGCTGCGCAAACCGTTCCATTCAATCGCAGAATCTTTCTTCCGCGAAAAGCCATCCGCGAAAAACTCGCTGCAATGTGTCAATCTTGGAAAGGATGGAAAAATCCGGCTGGCTTGACCAATACTGAATATCGAGCACTTTTCAATGATGCTGAATTCCCGCCGGACCTTTTGCCGCTGTTTGAATTCTTTCCTTGTCAGTACTCTGAGGTTGGAGACGATAGTAGGCGAGGTAAAAATTTACTTTGGGATAGTTCTTTATTGTGTGGGTATTGAAATTTTTTTGTCAGAACATAGATGGTTTATCGATATACGAGTTCGTCAATTCATTACATCTAGGAGTGCTGATTCTCCAAGTTCGGTTAAATTGGAGGTAGATTACAGTACTTATGTAAGCGCTCAAGATAGCTGAGAAAATTTCTGCAATAAATCGTTGATAGAACCAACGCTTCGTCCAAAAGGAAGACTCGAAGTGTGTAACACCTTAGAATTATTGAGGATGACGATCTAGGGACTAGGGTTGGATAATATTATGTCTTAACCATGGACTCGAATGCATGTAAATGGCACATAGTTTTCAATTAAGTGGTAGTTGCTTCAACTAGTCCGAAAATATGATATATACATATCTTATGAATAAGGAATGTAATATTCTCCTGCGGCGCGCAAGTCCTACGAACACACTCCGTGACTTGAAGTACGAAGACATTCAGAAAGAGATCCAACCTCCCTATTCGCACTGCGTTTTATAATTGAAAACATTCTCGGCGATGTGAATAATGCAGCGGTGAATGAATATGTTTATATTTGCATCTACGATATTCTATTTGAGGTGGTCCATGGTGCAATTCAA
This sequence comes from Paraphysoderma sedebokerense, assembly GCA_025602915.1. NCBI lineage: Eukaryota > Fungi > Blastocladiomycota > Physodermatomycetes > Physodermatales > Physodermataceae > Paraphysoderma > Paraphysoderma sedebokerense. The sequence goes on from JAHLJZ010000166.1 coordinate 7,140, forward strand.
TAAGATTTATTGCTTTCCTTATCATGTAGGAAAAATTAAAATACATTGAAGAGAATTCTATTTACACAAATCAGAGAAGATTTCTTTGTCTCACTTCTGCGAATTCTACAGGAAAGGCTCTCTGTAGCTCTGCGACAGAACTAGTGCGACGTCTAGGAGGTCGACCGTAGGGTCGAAAGCTACGAGTTCCACGTGGAGGACACCTTTGGGATGGTCTATGGAGTGGTAAGGATGCCAAAGGAAGCCAATGCTGAATAGAAAGCGCAGGATTTCGAGACGCTATTGATGAACTCGATGGAGCTTCGATCAGTGGTTGAATAGCAGATGCTCTCTGATTGGGACGAAGAACAGGTCGTATGCAATAAGGATGCGAACGCTGATGCGCCGAAAGGTTAGGATGTGCCGGCGGTACGGCATTTCGTGGTATCGATGAACTGCTCCGATGGGTAATTTGCTGCCGTCCCAATGCAGGATCGACAGGCCGTAAATTCGCCACTGACGGATCACTTGATTCAACAGAACGTCGAGAGAGCATTGGAGAGGACAAACTAATGCTACTGGATATTGAAGGGAAATGCGGGTCGATTACTGGATGTTGAACCGAATTGTGAATGTCATTCGCGGAAGTTGCGTCCGTATCAGCTAGCGGACTTTGAAGGCCAAGCGATTGATCTGAATTGTTCTGAGTGCTGTCAGCGGAAGAAAAGCCTGAAATGTCAGCCGTACCGTAGGTGTAGTTGTGCTGCAGGTCGTTCGAATTATCAACAGTACTATCATTTGTTGAAGAATCAGGCGGATTTGGTGAAGAGGGGACCGCTGACTCCGGTTGTCCGTGAACAGTTTCATTCGATCGTCGGGGGGCCAAAGACCGCAGGGTCTCCGTCTTAATGTTTCTTAACTCTACAGCAAGAGAGAAGTTGATTGGTCTGATTGTCAGAATGAGAATAAGATTGCAACGATAACTTGCCATACGAGAAAAGTTCATCTATTAATAGGGGATTGTTTTCTTTACAATCTTTCAGCAATTTCATCGATTCACTAAATAAGACATAATCTTTCGATCCAATTTTCGAAATAGTATGAAAGGCTGCCCATGATTCATTTTCCGCTAGTTGTGACATCCCATACATCTGCATCAGCAACCGCTCTGATGACTTCAGGTCGCTTGGGGGTTTGTGAGGAACCTGCCGAGGCCAATTTGCAGGCCTGGTACTCTCTCCGCCTGAGACATAAATGTGTTACAACTGAGTCAAAATATTCGAGAAAACTAACTAACCTTTGTAAGGATTGGTTTCTTTTTTCTTTGGCCATAATTTCCCGATAAAGGTCGAGGTCATCTTTTTTCTGCGAATATCTCCATCTTTCCGACCGTAAGCAATATTGGCCAGATACACTGAAGCCTTCTGAATCCGGTCGTAATCACTGGGGAATTCATGTGGTGGAAGATCAGGTAGTTGCAGCCGTGATTGCCGGATCACTTCATCCCAAGAATCACCAATGATTTGGTTGCTGATAAATTCTAAACAGGGTGAGTAGAATTGTAGCGGTTGAATTTCCTCGCCACTCCTTTTCGGAGGAGGGATAATTGCGATAAAATAATGGCTGCCGGATATCCAAAGATCGTTGAGGAGTTGAGGAATACGTTGATTCAAAACATGCCGTTTGAAGTACTCATGACGTTTTTGTGTATCGGTTTGAGGTATCGGTGTAGATAGAGGATCTATCCTACCGTTTAGAGGTCGGCGACTCATCTCAGTTCAAGTATATCTCGAGTTCAAGTATATTATGTTTGAATTTATATAATTTATTTTCCAAATTCGATGGATTTCCCAGAGTCCCATTGAGGCAGTGAACCATTTCGACTGTCACTGCTGTCCAAGCGAACTGCTCTAAGGCCATCAACAGCAATGAAGCCTTTCCATTGTTAGCAACACCAAGGCGCCTTATACCACGATGTTCTTTTTCCACCTTATTCCCATGATCTTCATAATAGAAGGATGACTGCACCCTAACCGAATTCATCCGTTCACTAAGTCCTGTGAACCATAAATGGACTTGGAAAATTTTCGACCAAGCCAAAACAAACGCTACACCGGTGGATGAAGAATGATATGAATGTTACAGTCGAATTAAATTATTACACATTACGAATTTAAATTTTCCGCTTTTTATTTTGTATCGTTGCTTCCAAAGGTGGAGTACAAGACAATTTTAATAACTGTATTACTGGATCTTGCGGTCCCTCCTTGTAGTTCTGTATTGCAAAAGCCTGGATGTCACCTTTCAACTCTCTTCGAATACTAGCAATGTTCGCTTGTGTTACAGTTTTAATGTCACATCCTGTTACAATTCTCTTCATACGTCCCATCACGAAGGCCCCGCAGTCGATCCCCCCAATTTGCTTCGGAAGATCCTACGCAAAACTCGGAATATTAGTTAAAACTTGAAACACACAGACCCCATTGGCTACTTACAAACTTTACATCCACCCAATCATTTCGTTGAAATTGCAGACCCAATCTTTCAGCCTCGTTTGGCAGCAATTCATCTAATATTGTCTAAAAAAGTTGTATTTTTAGGCAATTTGATCGTCGTCGTGTCAGTTCAAATCTTCCTTACATCTTCAAATCCCATTGTCAAACCCAAAGAATCTATATACGCATATTTTTTATACTTTCCAAATATCAGACCCAGGCCAAAATGATTTTGCCAGTATGTGGGTATTAAACAGAGGCTTAGATCGAAAATATTGATGTTATTCTGGGTGAAAAAGTTGGTTAGATGACTCCATCTCTACAAATTGACTTTTAACCTGATACCGTGTATTAACTTTGATTAATATCTTTCGGTGCCCACAATCTTCGTATCCCTGGCTGCGAAGACGGTGGAAGAAATGTGCGGACAGAATAAACATATTGGGACCAGCTATTTCGTTAAGCAATTCGGAATATAAGGAAACGGTCTAATAGTGAGAGCATAATGATGTCAGTTAGAGCTTTGATTTCTCTACGAAGTCAAACATTACAAAAGTGCCGAGTTGCTGATTATCTTCCAGATATGGAAGGGCTTGTTCAATAACTCGTTCTCTGGGAAACAGTTTATCGATTTGGTTGTTGCCTTGAACTTCTGGTGTTTTGTATGCGAAGATGAGTCCGACCATAACTGGGAGGGTAAAGTATCGGAAGAAGATATCAAATTCTTTTGGGACCCCAAATAATTTGATGTCGGAATGCTCAGTGAGCATTCAACAGCGCACACGTTTTTGTCACGATTGAAAGTTGTTACGAGAGGTTGCGAAGGAGTCTGTGCTTCCTGTGTTTGACGGGAGGACTCCTGGCTGTTCTCAACTTGAGTTACCTGATTTACACCACTATACAAGTAGAAAGCCACAGAACGCTGCGTTTCTTTTAGTGTCTTTCTCCGTAAACATTTTCCAGCCTTTTTGATTTCATCCCAAATATCCACTACTAACTTACCCAACCCACGGGTATCTAAGACTTTATCGATATGTTTTTCATTCCCCATGTTCTCCTGCAAATGATGAGCTAACTCCAAAAAGCATTTCACTGTATTCTCTCTCTTCATTTCAGATTTCCTGGAGGCCTCGGCGTCCATGTCGAATTCGAATTCCATTTTACGACAATTTCCGTCATTCGGAGGAGCGCTCTTCCCTTCTGGGTTTACCAGTTCCGTAGTCGAGACATCCGACTTTTCCATCTTCAAATCGTTTGACTCTTGGGATTCACACGAAGCTGTTTCAGAGCTTTCCGATGAATCCTTTACAATTCTTGGAAGTGCGTAGGATTTTTGTTGTAGGAATTCAACATTGACACACACAACTTGAATGTATGGGGGAATCCGCTGTCGAGCGAATTGTGTTGCGTGAGGAATTTTTGCGCCTGTGGCTGACTCTAATAGGTGTCGCAGCGTGAACCAGATGCTTGCATAAAAAGTACTTGTGTTGGCCAAAGCTGGGACATGAACAGATCCATTTCTTGATATTCGTCTGATATGACCCCTGCGACAGCTTTTGGGATAAGAGATTCCAACTGTCGATGAACCCTTTCTTCCACGATGGGGCTTGTCTATTGGCATTTAATAGATGGAAGCGTTGTTCAAGGTGGCGGTGAAATCTTTTAACAATAACGAAAATTAAAAAGTCGATACGCTATGTGTGAATTAGACACCGGTTACCGTCTGAATAGTATGTAAGACGAGTTCTACGTACAGGTCGAACGAATTTGTAAAGATAATCCCTCTTGAGAACTTTCCAAAGCGACTCGACAAGCATGGTTGTCCTTGCCATTGGGATTTCATCGCAGCTGCTCAAAGACCACCATTGCCATTTACAAGGAGAGTACCAGTGCATCCACATGTAACGAAAAACCTGTGGTAACTGATTTAATCTGCAAAAATCGTACATTTCGTTGACGCAAATTGTCCATATTTGCTCCCTTGACAACGTCACATTTTGGGCATTTCGATGAACAGGAATCTTTGTGTGATAGTGATAATGACGTTCCATTATATCCATGATTTCTTGGTGATGTTCCTTCCCTGTGCACTTAGATGTGAGCATGAGTACGCAGTAAACGCAACTCGGAACGATCCTGCAAAAGTTTCACTGCAAAAGTTTCCCCGTATAGCATTATTCGACCATTGAATATCCATTCCAAGAGATTCAAATGCGTGCTTATTAATTGTGTCCTCCTTAATTTCCGGACCGTGTTCCTTCTTTTTTAATCTGTCTGTGACGGCTTTTTTCAGATGCCACAAACATAGCTGTATACTAATATTCGGCCATACCTGTATTCAATATTACTCTCTGAATCCTTAAAAGTATTGAGAACATTTCACTTACCGTTTGTGCGGCGCCAATTTGAGCAGTATCTTTGTCTGTGAGCAGAAATGTCGGCTCCAGACCCATAATTTTCAAATTTTTAAACCATTCGCAAAGCGGAATAGCTCTTTTGCCTTGATCAGTTTTGGAATTCTTGGTTTCCAATAGCATATAAGATAAGGGCAGCGCACTTCCATGAAATTCACCCATTACAGTATCAATTCGAACCCCAGGTGATTGGTTTTATCTGAAGTTTGATCAATTAGATAACAGCAAATGATTCACATCAGAATTGCAGGATGTAGACACTTACAAGTGGCATCAACAAAAGTTTCTTCCACAGCACCGATCTCCATTAGTCTCCAAAAGGGAGTAGTGAAAGCAAAATATCGGGACGGGTTCGTTGCATCACAAACAACCTTATAATTGGTCTCTTTGGATAGCAAATTCAAAGCGGATTGTGTCTGGTCGGAATGGGTTACGTATTTATCTTTTAGATAGACATACCACCATCGATAGACCTGCACGTATGGTCAGTTATGAGTAATCCTACTGATATTAGCGTGGAGCAACATCACCTGAGGTTGCGTCACCAGTTTATCATCCGGAAATTGTTCCTTCTGTTCCAGGTACTCTGAATAAATGTCTTTTGCCGATGCATCGGTCGAAGCGACTTTTTGCATGATAAAATTTTTCAGTTCCTTCGATAATCCGTAGCTCTCCGTTGTCGGGTGAAAACAACCATGGGAATACGTGAAGAAGATGTATGCGTCATTACATGTAGTCACTCACCAGACTTTTGTTAAGGACGTGCCGCAACAAATTGATAATTACAACTGTGGGGTTTTCGTTATAGAATACATACGACGGATGATATTAGGAGCGGATATGACATCGCCAATTGATGGGGATGTGTTAAGATTGAAGATATTAGAAGCCTTGCAAAAGGTTTCCATAGAGCCCCTCAGTCGGACTTGATACATTGATCTATATATAGTATAATGACTTAATAAATGCTTTCCGCCAATTATGCTTTCAGCATATACTCTACTGGATCCTTCCGTAAAATTTTCCAGTGAACGTGTGAACGAAAAATTTGTTTACCCGCTAGGGTACTCGACTTCGACGGGTTATCACCGAAGTTCAAAAACTTTGCTTCGTAATACTTCCGCCCTGATCATATCCGACCCTCAATTGAGATGGGTTGCTTTATTTGTGAATATCTTTCACTAATTTTACCAATGCATGTCGAGTGATCAGTGCATTGGTGGATGACTGCTTTGGTACAGCATGGCAGGCGATAAACTTGTTATTATCATCCGAGGAGGTGCATTTCGTAATAAGAATATATTCTTCTAATATATATATATCGTCCTTGAAAACCTCCGACTGTAAATGATAACCTTCGACCTCTCATAAAGGCTATCACCCAAGACATTCTGACTTTGAGATGTCACGGCGTCACCAGGACATCCGGGAGATATATTTCTCTCAAGGATATCCCCAGGATGTCACCGGATCTTGGGTGTGTAATGATTAATAAAATCATAGTCATTTGTTAGGTATAATTCTTAGTTGATTGGTAATATTTCTTCTTTTTCTTCCCTATATATACCAAACTCCATACAAATACTAAACATATGTTACGAATATCAAATACCGAAAATACCACACTCAAAATACATAACACATGCTAACAACATCAAACATAACAATAGAATATAAATTTGGTAACATCAACCAAAACAATTACATTCCTTTCCAACGAACAACGGAGAGTATAGTATTGAGAATTGTTAAAGATTGAAGAATCTATTTTTGGTTTTCTATTTTTAGTATAGTTTACAATATGTTATTGTTTATATTTAGCTTAGTTAGGTTATATTCAGTCATTCATTGTATGATAAAGTAGTTAACTTAGTAGTTATTGTTTGTTATATTAGTTTAGGGCATAAGTGGCTAATCATGCAACGTACATGGTAAAACGCATCAACGCGTAGTTTAAGTGTTTATTCCGCAGAATCACTTAAGTCTATATTTAGAGCATTACTTGTCTATAAAAGGAAGCCTTCTACTTCCTAAATAAATAATTCTGATCTTGCTCTAAATCTTAACAGGTTATGAGCCCTAACTTCTAAAATCTGAAACTTAACATTCACATCCTCGCTACTCCACTCCAACATGTCTACTACCAACACTTCTAACTCAATGGTTCCCAATCTTCGATCCATTGATAAGTTCGACGGCAAAAATTTCCAACTCTGGACATTCAAAATTAAACTCGTGTTATTCGAACTTGACCTGTGGTCAGTAACTGAGACGAATGCAACTAGCTCATCTGATGAGGACCCTGAATTTCAGAAGAAAGATCAGAAGGCATTTTCCATTATATGCCTGAGCTTGAGGGAAGTTACCCCATGTGGTTAATTGCAACTCCAGCTCAGAAGTGCTCAAGAAGCTCAGCGGACTTTATGAATCCACCGGCCTGGTCAACAAATTATTCCTCCGAAGAGAACTCTTCTCCTTGAAGAAGTCAAAAGAAGATGACATGGTGACACACATCTGTTAAGATTTAGAGCAAGATCAGAATTATTTATTAAGGAAGTAGAAGGCTTCCTTTTATAGACAAGTAATGCTCTAAATATAGACTTAAGTGATTCTGCGGAATAAACACTTAAACTACGCGTTGATGCGTTTTACCATGTACGTTGCATGATTAGCCACTTATGCGCCTAAACTAATATAACAAATAATAATTGCTAAGTTAACTACTTTATCATACAATGAATGACTAATTGTAACCTAACTAAGCTAAATATAAACAATAACATATTGTGAACTATACTAAAAATAGAAAGCTAAAAATAGATTCTTCAATCTTTAACACACATCAACAAAATAGTCATGGTCTCTCAAGAATTAGCCCCCATTAATTCATCTGTTGAAGAGAAAGATGTAGTCATGTGTCTACTAGCTAGTCTCCCACCGGAATATGAAACTTTTATCACTGCCATGGAAGCTCGTGATCAAGAAAAGTTGACTATGGAGTTTGTCAAATCAAGATTGATACAGGAAGAACTGCGAAGAAATGATAAAGAGGACAGTGCATCCTCTGGTGAAACCGCATTCTTCAGTAAACAGAAATTTAAAGGCAAAAAGAAAGGAAAGTGTCATTATTGTAAAAAGTTAGGCCATTACGCCAATGAGTGTAGAAAACGGATTGCTGACCAGAATTCCTCTTCCCAAAAAGGAACGCAGAACGCGAATTTCCTGTTCACCACAGCTCTCACTACATCAATGGTGATTATACGAGCCACGAAGTGGCGAAGTATACATCTCGATTATACGAGATGTGAGTGAATTATATAATAAACTGCTCATAGCACCTTTATTCCTTCCTGCGCGTCTCGTGACCAGGAATTTGCAAAGACAAAATTGTTTTCCTAAACAATTTCTCTAATCTTTTTCCTTACGGAGCTTCTCGTACCATCCTCATGAACACCTTCTATATACATGCTGTCTCTAAACTACTTGCGCTCACTGCATCCTTACTTCTGTTGCTGAATTCCCTCTAACTCCTTTCGTCTGACAGGCATATGAGTCCCACTTCCACTTTCCTTTTCCACGTTGTGTTCATCATGTTGGGCGGGAGGGCGGAATGAGCAGTTTATTATATAATTCACTCACATCTCGTATAATCGAGATGTATACTTCGCCACTTCGTGGCTCGTATAATCACCATTATACATCGATGTTTCGTTCATAAAATAAACTGCTCTCTGCAACGATCCTTAATAAACTGCTCACCCCCTCTTGATCTTTCCAACTGCCCGATTTTGGTTCTGATTTGACTCTGTCCGACTTGATGCAGGCCGACTCCATAATTTTGTTGGCTCATCCTTCTTGACCTCCGCCATTACTCTTGGTACCGTCGAACGATCATAATACTTCTTCATTATCGCTTCTGATGACCATGTGTTCGCGCGAGCTTCCTCTGGGGACCACCCGGCTAGAATCTGAGAAGAAAGAACGGCGGCTCGAATTGAATGTGGTTTGAAACGAGTTGGTAAATTGGCTTCACTGAAAATCTCTGATATCCAGCGTCGGATTGTATCTGCTGTCGCTGCTTTGTATGGTTTCACTGTTGTTGTAAAAACATGATTCCCACACCTCTTCGAACTGAACCTGCGTTCGTATTCCAACCATACTGCACCAATATCCAGCAAAGGGCGGTCTGTCCATCGAGGCATACTGATATCAACTAACTTCTGCTTTCTCCGCCACGTTTCTTTTGGTGCTTGCACCCTACCATGAAAGGCGTCTGCTGTGACCCTTATTTGATTGTATAAGAGCTTCCGTAAGCAACTGACTCTACGTTTACAACCCATCAAGATGAGGATGGCCAACTTCCCGCTTAACCTAATGTCTGATAATCTATGATTCGGACCAAAGGCCTCCAGGATGTCCAAGATGATGTTCAGGTCCCAGGTATCAGAGTACTTTGGTCCCGTCGGTGGCTTGGTGAATCGGAAAGCTTTGAAAACTGACTTAATTAGATCATGGTTCCCTATCGAATTCCCCTCCACCTTTGGTAAGGCTGATGAAATAGCTGAACGATAAGTGGCCAAGGAAGTGACAGACACTCCGTCTTCAAACTTTGTCACCAGAAACTCTAATACTTGGTTGAGATTGGGCTCCAAAGGATCTTGACCCCTTCCACGACACCAGCAATTGTATTGATTGAAGCTTGAGTCGTACTGTTTAGCGGTGGCTTCACTGATTCCTTGACAAATGTATCCCTGCACCTTCTCCGAAATTCCGAGCTCTGTGTACTGTCTCCGGAGACCCTCCAGGCGGCGCTCTCGTGATGATTTAGTCTGATCATTGTTGCGCTTGGGTAAAGAATGGTCTGCTCTGTCAGTGGAAACCGAATCGGGTTGTCGATGGTCATATGAAGAAGCTGGGGATACCACACTGACGATGGCCA
>JAHLJZ010000167.1:0-16510 GCA_025602915.1 Paraphysoderma sedebokerense
CATAGTTGATGCTAGGCTGACTTCAGAACAGTATTCACTGCATAATTGGTTTAATAAACAAAATCAGCGATAATAGTTACTGACTGAAATGTTATTTGCTTCGATTTTACCGCTGTGGAACGTGTTCCTCCGGTTGCACCACCATTTCCAATAGCGCCTGAAGCCACAGGTCCTCCATGAGTGTCTTGCACTCATTGCGGCCATTTGTGTTATCTCTGACTCGTCGTACAACAGTACCTTCATATGAATGGAGCGGGTTAGCGTCAGGGGATTGTCAGACAAGGTAACGGGCAGGTTCACTGACCGATTTTGCTTTCATTGCCGAAAGTTGTCACTTCTCTCAGACTACCAAATCGCTGGACAGAAATTCCAAGATGTCGAAGCTGATGAGTATTGATTGTTACAAACTGATGATCCTCATTGTTGTATAACTCCAACGCCTGGCTTTGCATGGTCCTGATGCATCGATCTAGGTCCTTGATATCACTGGGACGAAGCCGGTGTCTGAAGGCGATTCGAAGATATAAAACATGCCTGAGCCAGCATTGCCAATGCGGTTGGAAAGCAGTACCAGCCAACAGTGTATAGATATAAGTATAGTCTGTCAGTGGCGGAATCGGTAAAGCAAATAAAAATCTGATTTCTTGCTCCAGACAAATTATTATGTTGCCATTCTTCGAGGGGTCTTCGTGAGAGTCCTGCCATTGTGCCAGATGTTTTTCTAAGAAAAGCGAGCGCAAGACTCCTTCAGCTTTGGTTCTTAGGCCCGAGGTGAGAGCATCCACATGTATTTTTAGCAAACTCATCCTGTCTTTCACACTGTAAGTAAAAACTTGAAGGGAATCACTCGCACCCTTGTGATTTGTGTCACTGACTTTTTGTAATATATCATACAAGTCTGACACGAGTGAGGGATAGCTTTCACTGCAGTAACTTTTTAGGGTGTGCTGACCTGCATTATTTTTAATGAACATTGTGTGAGAAAATTGAAGTGGCAAAATTGATTCTATGAGGAAATTACCATTCACACTGTACAATAACCCTGCATAGAGAATGGAGTCATTAATTGGATGAGCGAGACTTAAAAAAACCACCCTATGATTTTCCCTGAGAGGAAATGTGGAGGAGCCATGCCCCAAGAACTTTATTTTGTTGGAATATATGGATTGAGCCTAAAAAATGCAGCCATGAATGACATTAATTACTCAGACTATCCGTCGCGTCGGGTATGATACGGAAGCTTACCATAGCTGTTATCCTAGGATACGACCTAACAAGTGCAGCGGGCAAAGGTTTCTCTATGACATCTTCGATATCTAAAATGCCATTAGCTATCAATTCCTTTCTTTTTGTACGATTAACAATTGGTAAAAGACTCAGATGTTTACGGTTTTGAATTGCGTCTTCGATACATCCATTGCAATGTTCGCATGAGGAGCATACTTTGTCTAAGTGGTAGTCACAGTCATCCGCTTCCCCAACATTTGACAAATACTTCGTCAGGTACAAACTTATCGGTGTTCTCGGGAAGAGAGTGTCAAAATAGACTATCCAATCCTCGAAATTCGAATCATGCGCAGGCCGAATTGTCCACCCCTTATTAGGAGGGAGCCAAATTCCACCTGTTGGGTGGACATTTAAACTATTGGAGAAACCGTAATGTTCAATTGAAGGATAGTGCAATATAGGACAACTTGAATTTTTTGATGCACTTTTGCATGACAGCTAAACTTTGCATCAATAATTTGGAGGGATCGAGACCCTGTCGGCGATATCAGGAGCTTGATGAAGTCTGGTCGGATTGTGCGAATAGTCATTTGAACAGGCAACCCGATATTACGGCAAATATCTGATGTCAGGGCGAAGGAGGGTTCATACAAATATTGCTCGGCGGTGTTTACATCAGCTAAAAACATAAACAGCCTGGATATGTTCCCATCGCGTCCATTCCAACGAAAGGAAAATTTTCTTTCAGTCCGTTACTTTGCAGTAAGTTCTTTGAACGGAGCCAGGACACAATGCTCTCCTCCCATTCTAAACCAGCAGTCTTCAAAAGTCCGTTAATTGAAGGCCCCGTGAGGGTTAGGTAATTTGAGACATCAGTTACATTACTGGGTGATCGATTATGAATCTGGCGATGAAGTCTTCGAGTGCACTGAAACAGGAAGGATGAGGCGAGGGCGGACACGGTAAGAGTAGGAGTAGTTGAAAAGCCAATTTTTTCAAGCTCACTTCCAGTATCAATTGGCTCCTCTCTTTGGACGAATCCTAATAATTTTTTATCAAGGCACTGTAAAAGTTCTGCTGGATTATTACCAGTCATATTGGACGGATCTGATGATAAATTGTCGGCTAAAGCGCAGCTGATGTCGTTATTATCGGAAATAATATTTGCATTGCCAAAGATGTTATCTTCTTTATAATTTTTCTTGAAGTAGTAATTTATATGGAGAAGATATTTAGCCCTCGTGCAACCGACATAAAATAAGCGGCGGGTCGGGATTACACATTCGTTTGAAGTCATGACATTCTTTATTGGTACATGCTAACATTGCTATCCGCGACGGATTAATGTTTTTAGACATTATAAGATCATCGATACTGTCAAACGTATGATCTAAAGCAAGTCTGTAGTTTAGAGAACGGCAGACATGAACCCCCAGATTCATTAACGGTCCGCCAGTGGAAACCTGAAGACCGTAGAATTGATCATCGGGAGCTACTTTGGATGTGAATTGAATCCCATTCTTCACGCGCTTGTTTAAACTGGAAATAAAACGAGTATTGAAATCAATGATGGGTTGTAACGTCCTATAATTCTCTGTCAAATTAACAATTTTTGCGCTGACAAAGTTTTGAGTAAAGTTTCAAATAGGCTCAATGTTTCCACCACGAAAGGCATATATAGCTTGGTCGTCATCACCAACAACAGTAATAGCAGATGAAGATTCGTTATTTTCTTGAGACTTAGGAGGTACTAGGAGTGTGATGAGTTTATACTGCAAATTATCGACGTCCTGGAATTCATCGACTAAAACATGGTAGTGATGCTGAAAATGTTGAAGAACTTTGGGGTGACTCTCCAAAAATTTAACCACCCACATTAGCCGTGTCCGATGCGTGATCATTCCAATGTCCAATAATTCCTTATGGACCGAGCTCCTGGGTGCCTTTCAGCTTTTTGTAAAATTCATCTAGCTGCTTCTCCAATTTCTTTTCGTCGTAATCTGGGTAATTCTTTAACTTCAAAAGCACTTGGGATCTGAAATCATCGTCTTCCATCAGAACTAGTATTTTTGGGAGATACCAATCAGATATCATTGTGGCAAAAGCGTCAATTGTTTTCACGAATGGCATGTATAAAGACTTGGGGTCATTATCACAAATTGTTTTCGCGGTTACCTGTATACGATTTAGAAGTGACCGTTGAGCCTAAAATGGGATCAGACATCAGGCGCACTTAGTCGGACATCAAGAATAGACATACTTCATTGGAAAAAGTAAGAGCAATGATGTGATGGGGAGATTTTCCCTTGGCCAGCAAACGAAATATCCTTGCTACCAAAGTAGACGTTTTCCCTACATGCATTAAATATTTCACAGGAAAAAGGTAAACGCAACGCCGAAGGAAAACACAATTATGAAATGACTCTCTAACAACATACCTGTACCGGGGCCAGCATTGATCATCAAAGGAGTTTGTACCTAACCGCCTGAACTTGATTCGCGTTCAATCCTAGCCCTTGTTGCTCTACAACACTTTGGGGAACATTTCGAGGGTAAAAAATGTTTTGAGGATGCTCGAGAAGAAACTTGTTAACAGATCGATGAGCTGCTGAAAGACCATGATCTACTGATTGCTCCGAATCCAAGATGGGAGAATTCTGGCAATCATGTCGCGCACTTGGGCTATCGGCAGCAGGTTGGTGTCGACTAAATGTGTTACCAACTTCTTGATTTCTCTCGGTATATTGTCTACTTGTTCCTGCTCAGCTCCTTTCCTCTGCGAAAAAAAGTTCTGCAATTTCTTCCATTCCTCTGTGATGTATATGGAACTGTCAATCGATGTATCTCGAATTAATTCAGCAGTTTCATTCATACATGACATCAAGAAGCCCGGCGGATTTCGAATGCAAACTCCTCGGCTCCTGAGATACTGAAAACGGTCATTTAATAGGGCAAAAAACCGGTAACATTGTTCATCTTTCAAACTATCAATCATACTGATCAGCTTATTTTGCAGCGACGAATCAAAAATCATCGGATTGTCAAATTCAAATTCCTTTTGTCTCTGCAAGAATTCTTGAAAAAGGTCAAAAACCTCCGGTCTTGATTTGAGGTTAATTATGGTCTCCTCCATTTGGAGAACAGAGAAGAATACGCGATCTACTGGATAGCTCTTTGAAAGCACCTTTAGCCGGGTAATGCAATTTCGGATTATCTCGCTGGATTCTTGCGTTTCACGAAGATGCAAAACATTATTCATAGCTAGAAGAGCTTCTGTATCCTTCATCAAAAGCTCTTGTAGCGACGATGTTTCAGGCAAATTTGACAACAGGCTCGATATCCTAATTCTGGCTTGCTCGGCCTCGTAGTTCCGCTGTAAAAGCCTCATGAGAACTGCATTCCGATTCCGCATTTTCCAACCTGCTTGAAGACTTGTTGATACATTTTTCAGAATCTTCTCTGTGGCGAAAGATTTAAGATCACAAAAGATCTTATGGACAAACTTTTTATGAGAGCTGTCCATGCCAAGATACTCATATTTCGTAAAGATGCGCATTTCGGTCTTGACCCCTGAAAGAACCTTATACAGGTACTTTTGAGGACTCTCTAGAGAATTTCTCAACGGGGCGGAGAAAATATCAAGGAACTCCTCCATAAATCCTGATGCGTCCTGAAAAATACCACGCAAGAGCCCTGGAAAAAGAAGCGACTAGAGTGAGAAAAAAAGACATCTTCTGGATCCTTAGATTATCTACCTTTATTTATCGCATCAAAATCCTGTGGGACAAAAGTGGTTTTTGCGCAGATACGTGATATAGCATCTTGCAGCAACGGTTCTTCTTCAATAGGTGTCGCCGCAGGGACAACTTCATCATCTCTCTTTCGTTTCCGGTCATGGCCTGTAAACCCTAAGTTAAGTAGTTGTAATACACTTTGTTTAGTCTTTGCACGTACTGGGAGAATTTGGGCCCGACATTTGCTCATATGAATTAAACTAGTAAAAAGTCGAACCACGACGTTGCAAAACAGGATATTCCGTAGACGCCAGTGGAGCAACTAGTCGGATGAAAGTATTTGCGATATGGCCTGACCGAAAGTATGCGGTGTATCGAGTAGATAATATCCTGCTATAGTAGGCAATAGTCCCCAATCGCAACTTGAATTTCAATTTTGATGACGGCGATGGTTAATGAGAACTATCCCTGGGTGAAATCATAAATAAACACAGTGAGAGACAGAGTGGTCATCGTTATAGCGGTTTCAATTTTCAAACACCTTCTGATCTCCATGAATACTGAACAATGGAACATGGCAGATTAGCAATTATTTTGGGAGACCTGCTGTGGTCAGGCCAATGTCAAATATTTCCTGCTGTGGTTCTCGAATCTCGAAGCTACCAGTTGAGAGCTACCGCTTTTCCAAATTCCAGGCAGTTCCGCATTTCCGTAAGCTGGTGTGCCTTGGCCCTTGAGTGATAGAAGTTACGGGCCATGTCAAATTTGTCAATAGAAATCTGAAGCGTCTACTGCATCCAGACCAGCATTTACAATTTATAAATTTCGCGACAAAACCTGACAAAACCTCTCCAGTCTCCACGACCAACCCCCGACGTCCCAACTTCCTCCACCTTTCCGACTTTTCCCCCTCACAGCTCGCGAGAAGCCAATTCAAGCAAAAAAGGAAAATGGCCAACGGGTATGCCTCAATACTTTGCAATTTAACTGTTATATTCACTAATTGAAGACACAAACATTTTCGCGGTGGTAACAGCAACATGCAACATAACAACGACTTCTTGGAGCGTTCATTTGAAACCAGTTTTGAAGGACTCTTTAATAATGAAGAGGGAATCTCAAGATTAGTTCTGCCAATTTTTCAGCGTCCTTACCTATGGGGTCCAGAACACGTTGGAAAACTTGTAAAAGATGTCGATTCCGCTCGCCAAAGTGGAGATCGCAGTTACTTCGCGGGTAATATTGTGCTGGTGGAGAGCGAAACACCGGGAGATTACTTTATCATCGATGGCCAGCAAAGAATTACAACGGTTGTCATGATGATTTCAGTGTGCCGACATATCGATCCGGAACACCAAAACATTTACACAAATTGGTTAACGAGACAACTACCTCCGCAACTTCAGGGAATTGCGAGACCGTATCGGCTCTGGCCGGACAATGGAGACGATCCAACTCAAAACGTTCCCACCCGATTTGAAGACTATATCTTGGCACCTCGAGGTATTCACCATCTGCTCCAACAAGACGAAAATGTCGATGTTTCACGGTATGTTCAAAGGCTCAGAAGAAACGTCTTGCGTATCACGGAGTTCTTGCAAGATATCGGGCAAGTGAATACATTGGATTTTGCCAGATATATGGTCCGTAAATGCAAGTTCATTAGCGTCATTTCAAGAGATCTTGAAGCCGCATATAAGGTATTCTGTTCCATCAATCTCCCCAGTGGACTTCCATTCGCAAGAATGGATCTTTATCGTGCCAACCTTTATGGAACATTGCAAACCGGAGGTGTTGGCGACGGAAATGCTCAACGCTGCTTGCGTGACTGGAATGACATTGAACGTTCCGTGGGGAGTGCTGTAGAAATGCAGCGATTTCTCATACATTTCTGCTGCGTTCAAATGTACTCCGATGATTCGCGCGATGCACAATCGAGAAATCATGCGATATGCAATGCTCTTGACCGACAAGAGAGCATTAGTGAACCTATGATTCAAGTTTTGTTGATCGGTTTCTTCAACAGACTACACAATGATCGCATCACTCAGGAACTCAGACGATTCTGCACCTTGTACAGGAGAGTCGTAAGAACTCAACAATACCTTCGGAATGCAGATCCTCCAAGAAGGCATCCCTTGCACTTGTTGAGATACATGTCAACCCAAACGCAGAAGTGGGATCTATGGATTACTATCGCTTTGAAAGCCGCCTCTGTCGCAGCTCCAAATTCTCCCAACCTAATATTTTGGAAAAAGTTGGAGATACGCTTCGCATACTGGTTAAGCACGAGAGCTAGAACTGTTGAAATAGTAGCCGCCTGCGATGAAATTTTGAAGAGTTTTAATGGTCTTCAGCCCAATCAAGTAGGAAATCATTACCAATGGAATCAACTTGATTTGAATGAGCAAGAAGTGACAACATTTCGAAGAACCATCAATGGGAATATATATAGGAAATCTCCTTTTGCAGCCCGCTATCTATTGCTTCATCTAGAGCAGCGGCGATCTCACCTAGAGCTGCTTACTGCGTTGGTAAGTGGACGAATCGCGGCTACTGTTGAACACATCTGCCCTCAAACGCCACGGCAAGATTCCAATTGGCTACAAGAACCATGGTCAGATGGGGAGAGACGTCAATTGGTGCATCAGATTGGAAATCTTGCTATACTAGAGAAAACCCATAACACAGAGGTATTAAATTTCGGTTGGAACGTCAAATCTGAAGTGTACAGAAATAATCGAAGAGGTGAAACCACTCCCTTTTCTTATACAGGGGAGCTGTGCGAGGAGCCGGATTGGACCCCAGATTTATGCAGAGCACGGCAGCAGCGATTGGTAGAAGAATTGTTTGAGATATATAACCTGTTCGATGGCGGTCAGATTGTTGACGGCGATGGAGAAGATGATGACTCAGGTGGAGACGAAAGACCTGACTGGGATAATGAAGTCATGGATGACCCAAGTGAAAATGAAGTCATGAATTACCCAATTGATTGCTGGGAAGATACTGAGTTGTGTCAAAAGACGGTCAAAGGCGCTCCGGATGAATATAAAGTATTAAAGTGTGCTGGACAACGCGGTCCATCCGAACCGTATTGTGGAACATGTCATTCTTGGGATTCAGAACAGGAGAAGCAGTGCGAGAAGGAAAGGAAAAAAGGCTCACCATACTGTGAAAATCACAAGGGTAAAGAAGGTACGCAGAACCTCTAATTTGATGATGCGTAACATTGACAAGCTATTCTCATTTTTTATTTAAATTTATTATCAGGAAACAATAACAACGACAGACCGAAGCCTGCCAGTGCCAAGCGTTCTTCAAGTTCTTCAACCGGCTACGACAGAGCAACTAAGAGACGCATCAATCAAGACGATAGTCAATTGCAGAATAATCCGTCGCACGGATCAAAGTACGAGGCATTGATTGAACAAATATGTATAGTTAGACAAGAATATAATTCCACTGCTGACAGCGACGAGAAAGTCAGACTACAACTTATCCTAGACGAACTATTAGCAGAGAAAAATCAATTGGATGATGTTTTAGGTAATCACGGAAATTGAATGTACGGCTAACCTTATTGACCGACGTATGCTACCAATGGGTGTAGCTTCCGGTTCAGTTGGTCGTCGAAGGATCAACTTCAGGGAATTTTAAAACTCTTGGTTTATCCAAAAAGATGAAGGCGAATTGTATGAATAATCATTAGTGAAAATAGACTGTATGTCTATTCTCTACACCATTCAAAATAAAGTATAATCTATACAATCGTTTTTTGGCTCTTATAACTTAATGTAAAGACGTACTAACGTTTACAAAGAGTGTTTTAAAGAACGAACCAAAAACACATAGAGTATACCCCTATTATGAGATAACTCGCGGTGGAGCCAACTATCACAAAGCCGCTTCAGACGTCCATATTCCAGTTGTGCCTACTGGCCCGCGTTCTTACTAGTTATCACGGGCTACCCCTCGCTTTTGCTTATTTTGGTTCAGTAGGATTTCGGCAGCGACATATCCGGGAAATCAAAAATGCTACAAGTGTTAGGACAAACCGATTGATAATTTTTGAAACAACTTTAGCTACTTTTCAACCGCGCTTCAGGGAGTATCCAGCAAACATAGGGAATAAGGCGACGCCATCAGGTGTTTTCAATTACCATGAGAACTATACGCAGGTTGACATCAATTATTTTAGGAAAATTGTCGGTCAGCGACGACGGAAACTGTAGAAAGCAGAGATATCGGACATTTGGAATTTGGATTGTATCATCCAAGCCGTGATTTATTATTGCATTTCATTCTAGTTGCATACAAGTTGTGCACTACGTTCTACATACTATCCATTCGTAGTGCTAGAGCGAATTACACTCAATTCATGAGATGAGAGAACGAGAGAATTCCCGCTTTAATTCTCTCTTTCAGCTGCCTTGCAACAATCTCTAATCGCCCTGTGAGCGAGTGAACCACTCACTGGTGGACAGGTGCGCATTGTTTGAGTATATTCATTCCACGGATGAATAGTTATCCATTATGGATGGATAGTATCACTATATAATACATCTCCCACCTATACATCGGCCCACCAGTTGCAACCTTGATATTGACTATCTGAATCTCGTCCTCATCGGAGTCAGAAATATAAATGTAGCCGTCGGGTCGGGGGAAATCTTCTGATGACGAGATGTACCCCTAGAAGAAAACCAAAATCAAATGATTCGTCTCCACAGTGTCATACAAAGTACCGAAGGCATCCGGAAAGTTTGTCTCATGTTAATATATTGCTTCCGCTTTATTATATTACTCTTAATTCTGTAATGTTAATTGCCCTCAAGCATAATGATAGAAATTTACGGGAATTCAATATTTATTAACAGATTGAAATACAATAAATAAAAAAAAATATGTTATAAAATAATATATATCGGAATCCAATTTATCAGAATCAGGATTAAAAGCATATCCTCACAATCCAGTCTTCAATTCTCCCTTGGTCGCAATTTCTTTTCCTTCTTTCTTTCCTTTTACCTTGACCTTCTGATTTGGTTGGCTGACATTCTTGCCGGTTCTAACTTCTAGAGTTCTTCTCTATTACTTTTCAGACTTCGCTTTTTTCTGTGCCCTGTCATTGCTGGTTGAAGCACTGTAAGAACGCTTAGCAGGTTCCTATTTCAAGCCAATTTGAATGTTATACATATATCCTGTTGCTAAGCAATGAAATTAAATATTCTACACACCTCAGCCCTATCAATGTTGACGAAGGTAGCTGTACCGCTACCACTTGTAATAATTTCTGAAAGTTTCTGATTTACCTTAACTTGACTTTGAGTTGCACCGACTACAGTAGGTTCAACGTTTTTATTTTGACCTGATAATAAACAGGGTTAATTAACGATAGAGACCAAATTTGTCCATTATAAGAAAAGTCGCAGCTCCCTGGCACATCACGAGTTCTATAATCTACGTACCTTTTCTGGACATATGCTTTAAACAGAATGGCGAATTGTTTGCTCTCTGTTGCGTGCATTGCTTTCCCGTTTTAATATCCCAGCAGTGACAGGTGCGGCAATAGCTTTCTGATGTTTTGCGCGTGTGACAACAACTTAAGTTATCACCCCCTGTCGGGTCTTTTTTGATTTTCCGTCCACACAGTTCTATTTCATCACCCTCCGCAGTCTCTCCATCTGTTTGGCTATTCGGGGACTTCTTGACAACATTAACAACCTCATTATTGAGGTTAGACTCTTCTTCGAGTTCTTCATTCTCATCTTGTTCCATTTCTGCCGTGTCGTCTTCTAC
This sequence comes from Paraphysoderma sedebokerense, assembly GCA_025602915.1. NCBI lineage: Eukaryota > Fungi > Blastocladiomycota > Physodermatomycetes > Physodermatales > Physodermataceae > Paraphysoderma > Paraphysoderma sedebokerense. The sequence continues at coordinate 10,764 of JAHLJZ010000167.1, forward strand.
TGCGCCGTTGTCATCACAGTCACCCAGGCTGTATATTCCAAACAATTCACTTTCCAGGTCTTTTTGTCGCTTGTCACACAAATCTGGAGTCCAATCTGGATTTCCACAAAGAGTCTTCGTATATTCAAAAGCAGTGACTCGACCTTCTGCATCTTCCATGTAATCATCTGCTTTGTCTTGCCAACCATGATTTAACACTCCCGAGTTGTGCGATCTCTCCAGTAGCGTAAGATTGCCAAATTTATTCAGCCAATGGTTTCTCAAATCCTCAGACCATGGCTGTCGCAACCAATTTGTCCCTTTTCGAGGTTTCTGAGGACAGATATGTTCCACAGTTGCCGCAACGTTTTCAAGAGTCAATGCCTGAAGTAAATTGACTTGACATTTACGCGCCTCAAGATTCAGCAGTAAATAGCGAGCGGCGAAAGGGTGTTTCGAATAAATATTCCCTTTGATTACCCTTCGAAATGCTTTAACATTTTCGTCACTCAAATCTAGTTCATTCCATTCGTACTTGTCGGTCACGCTCTTTTTTTGATGAAGTTGTTGGAGAATTCCCATGCAAATCTGGAAGCATTGTTTTGTTGTTGTCTTTGTGATCACTAAGAATGCAAATAATCTTTCCAATTTCTCCCAGAAAGTCGAGGATTTTTTGATCTGATAGATTGAATTTGCTTTCAATGCTATAGTGATCCACAAATCCCAATGGCGCCGCTGAAGCTTTTGCTCTGACATATAACGCAATAGATAGAGGGGGTAGTTGGCAACTGTTTTGCTTGCTGATTTTTTACCGGCGGAATTTTTCGTAATTTTGAGATAGCCTTCAGTTCGTGCTATCTTTTTGTAACTGATGGAGAACTTTCTAAGTTCATTGGTTATTTCTTTGGCAGCAGTACGGTCAAAAAATTTCTGCAATAACGTCTGAATCGTGGGTTCCCTCACACTTTCCTTTTTGTCAAACGCATTAGCGATATAGACAGATTCTGATTCATCTTTTCGAATATCTGAGCACAATTGTATGCAGCAAAAATGCAGCAGAAACTTCTGCATTTGTTCAGCCCCTCCAAGGTTGCTCTCAATTTCATTCCATTCACGCAGTAGGAATTGCGCAGGTCTATCCTTCATGTCCTTTATCAATCGCCCATAGAGCCTGGCACGATAATAATCCATTGTTGCTAAAGGAAGCCCACTGGGAAGATTTATGGAACAGAATACCTTGTACGCCACCTCGAGACTTGTTGCGATAATGCCAAAGAATTTGCATTGATGGAACAGGTATTGCGCAAAATCGAAAACACTCGGCTGACCAAATTCTTCTAATAGCTCTTGAATACACATGGCGTTTTTCCTCAATCTACCCACATATTTTGACGTTATATCAGCTTCCTCTTCTCCAAAGAGTCTTTTGAGACCTTCAGGATCTAAAATGTACTTTTCGTACTGGTGAATATTTTGAGCTGGGTTGTCGCCATTGTCTGGCCAGAATCGGTATGGCTTTGCGAGTCCCTTCAGCTTGGGATTGACGTCTCTAGTCAACCATGTTGTATATTTGTTCTCATTTTCTGAATCGCAAAATCGGCACACCGAAATAATCATAGCAACTGTGGTCATTCTTTGTTGGCCGTCGATTATGAGATAATCACCGGGTGTTTCGTCTTCCACCAGCACAATATTCCCCGCAAAATAGTTGTCATCTTTGTTTATACGGGCACATTCGATGTCTCTTACGAGTTTAGCTACGTGTTCGGGACCCCACTGGTAGGGACGCTGAAACATTGGTAGGACTAAACTTGAGATTTTGTTTCCAATGTTTTCTTTGAGAAATAAGCTCGAAAAGCTTGCTTCAAAGCAATGCTTCAAGTAGGTATCTTTTTCGGGTTTGGTTGGGCTGCATTTCGTTGTTTAGGAGCAATTAAAGTTGCCCAGTTAGTAATATTTAACATGCTAATCGAATTGGGAAAGATAAGGGCGTACTCTTGATCAGCCATAACGAAAAGGTAGTCCTCTAAAGTGTCAATTGGAGATATGCGAGCTAATGAAAAGAGAGAAGGGAAGGAGTTAAGACTAAGAGGGTGGGAGCGGGCTAAAAGTGTACCGAATACCGATAAATGCCGGCCGCCGGGAGTCTCAAAAGTGGATGCAGAAGACGGGAAAAGAGGCATGATTACTTTGGGAGACCTCAGTGAGACCTCCGTCGGTCAGAGTCTCAGACGAATGTCAAATATTTCCTGCTGTGGTTCTCGGATGGAGGCTGACCAGGGGCCAGGCCAGAGGCCCAGAGCTGACTCAGAGTCTCAGACTGAGGAGTCTCCAAGGTTGTCAGTAACTTGTCACTTGTCTGTTCTCCAAATTACTCGATTCAAGAGGCCAATTATTCATACATAGGTTGCGCTGACTAGTGCTCGGCAAAAAAGACAGGGGAGACTCATTAATTAGAGAACAACTGGGTTCTTGGAACCTTTTGGATGTTAAGGAGTAAGGAGTAAGTGAAATTGAAAAGATACAATCTCTTGAAAGTTCAAGTTCCAATTGTTCAAGTTGTTCTCCCTCGCGTTACAATCATCTCTTATACATATGCACAAGATGATCAGCTGATATTCATATGATAGTCCCATGTTCTGTTTCGTCAGTGTACTAGAAATACTGAATATAGTAATCAGTATATAATCTCATTATTTGCGTGACCACAATGTCTCATTCATTCAACAGTAAGGACTATGTAAGGAGGACCGCTGGAGGACCCCGGACGGCGGACAGCGTGTTAAATGCGGCTTATGGTCTACGACTGAATTTCTTCTAAATGGCCAATTTGATGCATATGGGATTCCAAAATTTCGAAATAAAAAATAAAGATACTTATGAGGATATAGCTGAAATTATAAAAATACATTTTCTATCCTCTATATATCTTCCCTTTCGGCGAGAAGATTTGCCCTCTGGGTCCGCCAGCTCGGCTTGTGGTTTCTTCATTCTTGCTCATATCACGCTTGTGTCTGTGACTTATCAGCAGCAAGTCACAACTCCCCCATATCATCAACTTCCAGGCTCCAGCTGCTTCCAGGGGCAATTGCCAACCATGGATAGTGATTATCCAACCGATCATGATTTCATGAACCACCCTTGCTTGCTGGTAGCAATAATCCAACAAAATATCAACAATTGTTCGAAAGGTTTCAACAATGAAAATGTAGATGAAGGAATCCAGACTCGTCATCAACGAGTCAACGAATTAATCTCTAATGTCTGATGTTGCAGGGTCCCAGGAATCCACACTTTTCCCTCATGACTTCCAATTGCAGACGAATTCCAGGTGAATTCCACGCGAATTCCGGCGAATTCCAAGCTTTCTCTTTTTTTTGTTGGCAGCCGGTTAAGCAATAAAATGGGCATTGTTATAGTGTGTTTTGCACCCCTTGCATATAGCAGATATAGGATCTAGTTATTTGGTCTTTTTGGCTAACTATTGGTGTATTACAGATAAAATAAATGAGGAACCGCAACTTGCACACGAAACACCCGTCAACGCTCTTCAAACTCCGACATTCGGCAATTTCCTGCAATTAATACAGGACAAACTTCCATTCCTTCTCCAACTTACAATTCCACAAGCTTTGTTTTTTTTATTTTATCCCTAGGTCTCTTCAAAGGTCTACTGCAGCGGTGCCATCGGAATCAAGAAGTTTCGTCGCAGCAGCATACCGGAATCCATTTTTACCGCAATCAATGACTTATTAACTCAAATTTGAAATGTAGAACTAATAATAGACTGAATAAATTTTTTATACAGCTTAACAATTATCTGGAAGAAAAATATCCGCTATTTCCTCTACCTTTAACAATTTTGTCAAAGAACTTCCAACGAAACAGTTGGCTGAAACACAGTTATATCCACCGTTTTGGCCCCCCATTGTTATACTGCTCTCGGTTGCAATACAAGTTTGAGAGTAGCTCATGGAATTTCTGGCGCCAAGGTAGTAGTAGATTTTGTCGGGTTTTGCAAACTATCGCATTGTGAAGGTAGCAAGTCCGTATATCATTACAACTTCATTGAAGGCTTCGTGAATAGAGAAAAAAAATTCAGGAATGGTATACAGGTACAGAGGCCGGTTTAGAGTTTGAGAACGGAGGAAGTTGGAGTAGGATGTAACGAGCCGAGTAGGATTTTAGGCGGAAACCACGGAAACAGGAATGTATTCGGGTAAAATACAAGATAACTTTGTTGAATCTACTAATGATTACAGAGTTCTTATGGGCTATTTATACTACAAAAAATGAATGGTGTTATGATGACGAAATCTGAAATATTACATGTATCACATCAAATTAAGTTTCAACCGTTTTACACTTTCCTTAACGAGGTTTACTTGTTGCACTTGATTCCTTACATAGGATTTGGATAAGGGCAATTGAAATGCATGTTTATCAACCGAAATACATTCACTTAGAATTCACTCGGAATCAAAATTGTGGATTCCTGGAATATTCTGAACCTCAACTTATTCTCCATCCCAATGGCCAACATTATCCGCTCACTGCTGGTCAATGAAGGTTGCTTCAATCAGCTCAAGTAGAAAATTCACTGCACTGATGATCCCACTCCGAGTACTCACATCACCGTTTGTGATTCTCGATATTCGCTTGATGGCCTTTTATATCGTCATACCCATCTTTATATTCCGGAATCTCTTCGTCTCGAAATCCTCCAATCTCGCCACGATACTCCAATCGGTGGTCGTAAGACCTTCTGTCTAGTCGCACACCATTACTGGTGGCCTACTCTTCGCAAGTCTATCACTGATTTTGTTCGGTCCTCCGAAATTTGTTGTCGTAATAAGACTCCTCGACACAACTGTAATGAATGACAAGTCTCCTGGGGAAGCGGAGTTGTATTTTCACTTGACAAGTTGATCCTCTAAGCAACGGCTTAAGTGGATCTAGGATAATACGGCGGAATAATAATCAAAGAACGAATATTATTCTCGTGAAGTTTCCCCAGGAACTTCACTCTCTTTTATAGGCAAGTACAAGATAAGCTCTTATCAAAACAAGGGACTATTAAAACTAGGGACTAATAATACTACTATATGATCTAAATCTAAGCTACATCTAAAACTCACTTTGTTACAGATGTATATTACTAATTATTGCAAAATATTATTCAACTCCTAGAAACGTCATCCTGAACTCACCGAAGGCGTTACACTCTCCCTTCCCAAAGGTCTTAATTAAGTAAGACTAACTTATTTCCCTTTACGTTTTTGGCGTGGTTTGAGTCGAGCATAACCAGGTTTTTCAGGATGTCGGGAATAGAACTCTTTAATTAATTCATCACAATTCGTGTCGTCGTGTGACACCCAAGATTGTTCTGTAGTTCGGCACCATTGCACAAAGTACTCAATTCGATTTCCACGTTTGCGTGCATCTAAAATTTCTTCAACTTCGTATTCGAAGTGATCCTCTACAACAACAGGTTGAGGCTCAGCAAGGTGTCGTTCAGGAATACGAGTAGATTCTTTAGCACGTTTTAACAATGAAACATGAAAGACATTATGGATTTTAAGATCGACAGGTAATTTGATCTTATAATTAACCGGACTGATCTGAGAGATAATTTCAAAAGGACCATTGTAGGGAAATCAAACTTAGGGACCGGACGAGTTGTTTTATATTTTCTGAAATCAATAAAGACTTTGTCTCCAGGTTTAAAGGTTGGAGCTTTAGAACGGTGACGATCAGCGAAACGTTTG
>JAHLJZ010000168.1:0-16024 GCA_025602915.1 Paraphysoderma sedebokerense
TAGAAAAGCAGTGTTTCCTTTCAAACCAGTGGTTATTCGCGTTCAAGTTCAACTTGCAATTGCCTTGAGGGTTTAAGACATATTGACACTTGGAAAACGATACGATTACTATTCAGAATATTTAGCAGGTATTGTCACAATGGCGATTCAGGTCCAATAGGGAAATTCTGCCAAAGTTCTTTTATGCTGTTCCGTGTGATCTCACATGACAGAAATCATTAACTGAATAAATTGGAGCTTATTGACGATTGATTAATTAGACCACTCCTGAAAATAACGAAATGAACATTATGGAAAATTGAAATTGGGGAATATCAGCGTGTCCGTTGTCGGATTCCCGTCGGATCTTGTTCCCTCTGATAAAAATCACATCCGGACAATTGTATAAGAGTCGTTTAGTTGCATCCAAGGTATTACTGCTGTTCCTTCTCTGTGCCATTGCCCCGCTTTTTAGACTCATATTGTAGGCTAAAGTGTTATTTGGTTTGAATCAGTTTGAATCCCGTTATTGGCAGCGGTTTTATCACTTTCAGCTGTAGTATCTGTGGGGAATTTTGTAGAACGATATGTCAATATATAGCTAACTATGTCCTCATTCTTGAGTCTGCTATTAGCGTTTCAGCAAATTGCATGTCGGTCGATCAAAGAAGGATCTTGTCATCCGATCCATTTCGCTTCGCAAGAATCGAACCATTGTAGACATCCACCATTGTAGACATCCAGCATCTGGTAAACCTATAATGCCAAACATCATTCTCATATTGATTATTCTGATTGGCTTTAAACCACACTTATGTCCTTGGTTCCTCTTGATCTCGTTTCGTTGAAGATTTGTTGAATCGCTGTGAAACAATTTGCTCGACGTTCTCCACAAATTCTCAGAAATTCATATACATCTTTCGGTGCAAAGTATGACAAAACTGCAGCACGTAAACAGAAAAACAGTACTTTTAATTTAAATCGGTGGCTAGAGCTATCATTCATTGAAAGGAGAGGCGTATATACTCTTCGCTTTAGCGCAACCGTTACCCATCGCATGGGAGCTCTCGTACCTGCAAGTGGCCAAGAACGGAGAAAAAAAGATCGTCGTGATCTAGTTGGTAGAGAAGATTTTTGGGAGCCAAAGCAACTAATTCGTATGATGTTCCCCCTAGTAGTCATGTATCGTTTACCTTCAAATAAAACGATTTTATATTGGACTTCACGAAAGACTTAAGGGTACTGGAATTGGTTACTCAATGAATCGAGGTTTCTTCTCTTATTACGGAGAATCATTAGCCGATTCCAGATTACCGATACCTCCTGATGATGCCGAATGGATTTCCTCAAACTACATTCATAAATTTCAGAACAGTAACAGGTTTTTGGTGTAGTCAAGATGTGTTTCTCTTTATTGTCCGGTTATTCTGCAATTATTGCATTTATTTGTTCATGACAATGTAGGGTAACTTTGGATCGAGATAACAAAGGAGGACTCGGCTGTAACTGTCCGAGCCGGATCCTTGTGTTCCGCTTTTTCTTGAGCAAGGTCCTCGATGTTTGACCTGGTATCAACATACAGCCATGTCGTCGCCAACATGAAGATGTCGACAGCGGTAGTAATAGTGCTACCACTGTTATGCTGGAGAGTGAAGAGTGATTCGAAGAATAAACATTGGGGGAGTGGGTGAAGGAACTTCATCCGTCACAGTAAAGCGTAACAAAAAGGTTCAAAGAGAGAGACAACTTACCAACTCGAGGGGAGCATAGGCAGTTTTCCATTGACCTTGATCGTTCAAATGTGCGTTATTGTACTACACCTTCTCCCAGCCCCCTAAACAAAAATAGAAATTAAACAAGGGCCATGGAACCAGGTAGGTATCACAGATAAGATGTTTACCCCAACGCCATTTTAATGTGCCGTTACCATCAGTGAATCCGTAAAGATTCTTTGGTGTCAAATCACCAGAGACAACGAAATGCCTATTCAGGTATTGGACACCCAACGCGGTGTCTATCATAAGAGTGAGAAATTCCTACGAAATCCGAATATCAAAGGTAAGTCAATCTGGAAAGCGATACATATTTGTAAACGAACCCTTTTACCTCTTTTGACAGACTATTACCCTTCTGTAGATAATGATGAAGCGATCCGGCTGTTGAGAGAAAAAGTTGACGATTGCGGTATTAGTACTATTCGAAAGATAGAACAAGTTTTGATGAAATGTCGAAGCTACCACTTCGAAGCTTACACTTACCCTTACTTAACACTTACGAACACATCCACAAAACATGAATCAGATTAAACTCGATTCATCTTACAAAAACTTCAAGTTGAGGTTCGAACCCCAAGGTCAAGTCTTGAGCACCAAAGTGAGTAAATGATTTGCTCCCACTTCGAGCAGGGGGAGAAAGGAGAACCTTGGAATTCGTACCTCGACTCAAGTCTTTGTAAGAAGAATCGAATTTGATCTGATTCATGTTTTTGAGATGTGTTCGATGATGTTGTGTGTCGGTGGATGAATGCTCCCACGGGCGAGAATTTATATTAAACAAAAGTCACGTGAAAATCACATGGAGCTAATCCCTCATTATCCAAAGATGGTCAAAAATATTAAAGTCGAAAATCAGACAGTCTTTTTATTAATACTATTTCCACCACAGATTTCGATAACACATTCTCCCTCATTGATTTTAAATCTCACTGGATTCATGTTGATCCCCGGTTCCTCGGTAATGGGGCGCAATTGCACTGAGCTCGCCTTGGCGAATGCGATAGAACTAAAAGTCTAACAGGTGTAATTTGGTGGTCTGTCGCATGAAGTAGTTGTAAAGTTGCGCTGAGACTGCACTAAGGTGTGAAAAGTGGGAAACAGTATCATTATAAGCACACTGCTTTTTTTGCCCCTCCCCTTCTCTCAATACAGTTAGAATTACCAATAGAGCCAACGCTGGAGGATTTGAGTCAAATTTGGAAGCCATAATCAAGCAGTTGCTACAGAAGCATGAGGAGGCTGGAATCCCATGCACTTTGTAGCTATCCAAGAAGAACAACGAGCAACTCCGTCAGCAACTCTGTATCGCTACCAAGAGAGTATACCGTGGAATTCGCTAATCGAAGAGATAGAAGACATCATGTTAGGTCCTTGAGTTCTCGGAAGATCACAAGCTGCCATGGAATTAGAAGAGCCGTTTGCTGGATCCTCCAAAAAATTTGATCTGACCTATCTGAGAGAAGTGGTACTTGTTTCATTTATTTTGTATTGTATGTTTGTTATGCTAAACTACAATTGTCACCTGATATTCCTTGTTGGTTAGAGTGTCGGTTTCTTACGTGGTGTCGAGGGTTAGCTCCGTACAATTTTGCCGCATGAATTTATCAACGACGAAAGTGATGAGGATGACATGCTTCGGTCTCTGCATTCCAAACTGGATGAAATGAGTGCTCAGTTCGCTTCAATTCAGTCTTCTCTCCTTCCTCAAGTCACCGTTCCAACTCCCGTTACAACATTGTCTACTCTGCGTCCCCCACCGCGACTGCAGCAATATTTTCGCAAGTGCTACAACTGTCGAACTCTCTCCCTTCGTCAACCTCTGTTCCTGTTGCACACTCATCGCATCCCACATTTTCCAATCAAGCTTTGTCAGAATCGAATTTGTCTTCCGTCCCGAATGCCGATTCCATCCATACTGCTGAACAGCAGTGGAAGGACGGTATTTGGAGCGAAATAAAAACCAAGACGGAGAAACTCGAGTATAGGGAAAGTACAAAGATACATATTCCAAATGCCAGAAACTATTCAACGCGAAGAATAACAGGAGCTCTCTTACTTGCGACCGAGAAAGAAAGTGATAAGTACAAAGTCGATGGGGTTTTCAGTATCGATTAAAAAAATGGAATACTTCTTGCAGGTGCACAACAAATGACAAAACGAAGGGATGCCAAGAAGGGGAACCACTTCCAGGACGAAGTCATCACAAAGCGCTTACTGCAGAAGGCTGAAGCGGAGGAAGTCGACTGATTCGAACAATCATTAGACAAATTATACAATTGTATTAATGTGAATTATTACTCTCTTTTACTTTCACATTAAAGGTTCAGCTTATGAATTCTACAACGGTTGAGGATATACGTATTCAAATATTGGTAGAGGTTGCCCCGGATTCAGTTGTCAATGACTGAGATGAAGAGACACGGGCGTGGTTTACTAACCTGTGACAGTGGGAGACATCATGCAATCTGAAAGTAATACATTCAATTTTTTTGTGTCTAATCTAATTGTAAATTGACTAATCATTTTATCATGTTCGCTCCAGTGTGGATCTACCAGACGCAAAAAGAACCAAAAACATTTCAAATACTATCGTAAAACCTTGACTGATTTTCCCGCAAGACCCTCGCAGATCGTGCGAGTACTATGGCGCTTAAGCGTGCTTTGAACATCCTAGTATTCAATGTGCTGCGGAAAACGTCAGTGAAATTTCAGTGAAAGGTAATGTCGAGTATCCATATTGTTGTTTGTTTGTGTGATCATCAATCTATTCAAATCTGGAACATTTTGTTAATTTATGCTTTCTAGTGATGCTCTTTCGGAATTTGTATTGGCGATTTTGTCTTGGGTTGCAGTATCGAAAATTATCGTTTAATGGGGAGGCGGAAAGTATGCCCACATTCTATCCGGCACGCCAACAAGCTCAAACGTTTCTATCCAAAAAAGCATTCAATACAGTTATGGCAGCAGGCAGACGTCAAAAATAGTCGAAGTATGAACTTTCAGTGGAACAACCTGATATAAAGTTCACCCCTTTCCTTTTCCTTCCCGCTTATGAACACAAAAGCAGCAAGAAAAGCGAACGAATCAGACTTGGAAAAGTTTCCATTGCATTCAGACGATGACGACCAGCAAAGCCAACGAAGAAACAAATTCAAATTGAAGTATATCAACGTTGAATTTTACGAAGAAGTTTTGGCAAAGAGATGTGAATGCTGTTAGAAATATTTTGCAAGGCTCATTATCATTCATTCGTCATGCTATAGTCCCAAAATATTTGTCGTAATTAAGGAGGAAAGTATGGCGCCCACTTAGCTAGTCGTATTAGGCATTGCTGCATGTATATCGTCACATAAATGTTTCATTGTGTTTTTTATACGAGCATTAGAGCAGAATCGTTATATTCATTTCTGTCACAATAAAGGAGGACAGACTGTATTTCATTTTTCTGAGGCAATAAAGGCTACGTCATATGGACTCGATAATCTGAAAATAGTTCGAACTACTGAAAATGCTAGGTTCCTTTTTCCACTGTTTTTCAGCTCCTCTGACTCCAAAACTCTGCGATGTCAAGCTCTTGGCGCTCGATGATCTTGAACCTCTGGAATTTGACGAAAACATAGGAGGGGTACATGGAGGTGTCGTCGTTCTTGATCCAGATTTCAAAGTTCCATTATCGACAACTACAGCGCCTGTACCATTCAAATTATGATCATCCTTAAACTCATCATCCCTCGGTCCAGCTGGTATAGTTTTATCTGATGAAGCCAGACTAGCAATTCAACACTTTAAAATTCTTTGTGTATCCGTTGGAGCTGTATCATGGATTTAATTCGATTTAGCAAGTAGATGGAACTGGAACATTCGATCTTGTACAGAGGGCATGTCGACAGTGTATCGATCTGTGCATCGTTAATGACAATTGAAATGTTGAAATTCGTTTCGCCTTCTACATTATTCATCTTTATCCACCATTTGCATTACATCCCCGGGGTCTTCTCCACTGACAGTCAATTTCCAACACATCCGCGCTTTTAATGTAAATATGTGGAACCGAGAGCGCAACTACTCTGGCGGAAGGTTGACATCCTCAATATGAAGAAAGAAACCAGACAACAAAGTTAATGCAATAATAGTAAAGTCAAATGCAGAAGCTACAGGAAGCTAGTGAGACTATAAGTGATAATTCTTTTGGTCTCTCAAAACATTAGGCGATTTGGGTTGGAAGATGCTATCGTACACCGCAATGCTTTACAAAATCACAACAGATAAAAATTTAGGTCATCAGAAAGCAAACAACGTTGCAAGTACATACCTATTTGTAAGGACGGTACGTATTAGGTGGTAAAGCTGATGTAAATTTCTGAAATTTTCTTCGCAAAAGTTTGCTTTAGTTTTATTCGTCGTTCCTCTGTTTCGGGAGCAGGGAGAGTCGACCACCGGCATTCTCCCGTCACTTTAAGGAGTAGGGGTTGGATCACTCGTATCCTCGGATGCTCTTTCGTACTCCACAACGGAAAAATACTTCAAGTGCGGATATACAGTGGCGTTTGTATGCGAAGTTGATCGTGATGATTTTGAGGACATGATTATACAAACCCAATTCCAGAGTGAATGTGCAGAATAGCTGACTTTAGGGTTGGCCAATACTCTAAATGAAACGCTATGTCTGATTAGACTGGTGAATGGAGGTATCATTCGCAAAGATCTTTGAAACAGTATTCGCATGTAAAGGAAAACCAGCTTATAGATATAACAACTTCTGAGTTTCTCTGTTGTACTGCGCTACCGATATTGAAATTGACAAAAATTAACACAACGGAGGTCGCGACTCGACAAATCGTTGGTCATATACAATATCAAAATTATATGGACAATTCATCCGCAACAACGGCAATTCATCAATCACAATGACCATCTGCTGCAATTTATACATTATTAAATGCTAACAATTCCGTTATTTGGCAGTCGTACATTATTGCGACAATTACTGAGAATAAGACATGCAATATCATAGCTTATCTTGTGAATTTACATCAACCAAACAAGTTCCACATATACATCATAGCGGTACTAAAATTATTACAATTTTTTATCATTCGAAAAGGCGGCAAGAAATCTTTCAAGTAAAGAAGATGGATATGTCAAGTAAAGAAAAGTGTGTAATCGCGGACACGCCGTTTAGAAGTTGCTTTGTTCTTCAATTTTTACAGTAATCTTCGTACTGCCTCAAAAACAAATTCATCAAGTCCAGTCGTACCCATGCTTGGTACTTTCTGTAGCGACACGAAATTTGAATATCGTGTAAAATCCTAGGAGAATTCAAAGCAAAAAAAAAACGATTAACTTTGTTAGTTTCTTTAGAATTGTGATACATGAAATGATGAATAAAGTCACTTTGAAGCAAACTCTATTAGAGTTTCTTTGGTTTTCAGCGGCATTGCTCGATTTATGAGCCAATTAGGGTCACGTCCTGCTTTGCGTTTGCTCGCGGTATGCTTTTTATGCAAGCGAAGGAAATTGTTCATGTTGCTTCAGATTTAAATCATTAGTACGCTGTGAGTAACCAGACTAAACAAATAATTAGACGATATAACTTACGTTGGATCAAGATCGAACAATTTGGCACATTCATCTGCTCGCACGCACAGCGATTTTGCAGAGCCGACCTGCGTGCTTTGATAAATGGCTAGTGCCGAGGATGACGCCGGTCGTCCAGCTAACTTCATTTTTATCAGAAGGAACTTTGCCTCCTCTACTATGGGTCCGAGGTGTTCCATGAGTTCAGAGGTTAACTGGAAGATTCCCTCCTCGACAACAAGCCGCTACAAAGTGACGAGAAGGTAAGTTAATGAAACTCCACTCGATACCTTCAAAGTGAAATTATAAGTTTACCTTTAGCTTCTCGGGCTTTACAGCTCTCAATTCTAAAACCCAAAGATCGAAAGGCTTTTCCTCAATTCGGGTCCAGCGGGGTTCCTTTCGCAATTCGTAATCTGTAGTAGAAGTATAAAGAGGTCAGTCCCCATATGATCAGATCAATCAAAGAAAAGCTGCAAACGTTTGTGGAGAAGCCTGGTTTCAGGCACTAAGAGTCGATGAGGCTTTGCGGACTCTAAAACGTTCTCAATTGTTTCGAACAGATCTGGAATACCTAGCGTCAGTGTGTGTTCATGTTACATATTGAATGGATTAAGAAGGACAGACGTACCGACTCCTGTAGCTCTTTCAGACGTCGCACTCTCGGCAGTTGCAGGACGCACATCCTCCCATGCTGTATCAGCAGTATCTTGGGTTGCAAGTTGGGCAGGGTTGCTGATCTCCAACTTGGCGATAGCTTTAAGATATCAAACAAAGGTTAGTTGTCGAGAGACAGAGGACTGTTACGAACAATTCAATTTACCTGCATCTGATTCTCCTTGGATCTCTTCGTCTTGTGTTGTCTCGGGTACCGGACCGGGTTGCGCTTCATCACCCGCAGGATCTGTTTCATCTGTTTGCAACTTCGGGAGATCTTTAAATTATAGATTGTTAGTCAGTTGCCATACAATAAAGAATAATTATGAAAATAGAGAAAACAATACCTGAATCCAAATCCTCACGGTGCTCGGCGTCTCTATCTTCTTTGCTTAAGATTTCTGGTATCCCTTGGATCTCTTCGTCTTGTGTTGTCTCTGGTGCCGTACCGGGTTGCTCTTCATTACCGATGGGATCTGTGTTTGCTGTATTGAACTTCGAGAAATCTTTAAATTATAGATTGTGAGTCAGTTGCCATACAATAAAAATATTGCACTGGAACTCACCTTTACAGAAGTCCAAGACTTCCTCAATTTCGGGTCTTTTTGACCCATCAATGTCTAGCATTCTTGCTAAAAACTTTCGAGAATTCGAATTAAAAAACTTAAATCCTTTATAGAACGACAAAGTATCCCCCTGAAATATTCGATGATAAGTGCGGGAAATTTTTTCCTTTGGTTCGCCATTCCATTTTGCCAGGTCATCGAGATTTGAACCACTGTCAACATACAGCCATGTCGTTGCCAACATGAAGATGTCGACAGCCATAGGAATAGCATATATGAAATGATCATGCTGGATAGTGATTCGAGAATGAACATTGGAGGAGTGGACGAAGGAAGTTTATCAGTCAAAGTCGAGTGCAACGCAAAAGTCCAAAGAAAGAGACAACTTACGAACTCGGGGGCAGCAAAGGCAGTACTCCATCTGCCTCTATCTGTTGTAAAGCGTGTGTTATTGTACCACACCCTTTCCCAGTCCCCTAAACAAAAATAGAAATTAAACAAGGCACATAGAACCTGAGGGCCAGAAATCAAATAGTTACCCAAACGCCATCTTAATTTGCCGTCACCATCAGTGAAGCCGAAAAGATGGTGGGGGGTTAGAGTACCCGAGACCATTGAATGGGAATTCAGGTATTGGACACCCAGTGCGGTGTCCATCATGAATGTATGAAATTCCTACAAGTCCGGAAATAAGAAGAAATTGTGGGTCACTTGGTAACCGATAAAACCCTGTTACCTCTTCTGATAGATGATTACCCTTCTGTAGATAATCATAAAGCGATCCAGCTGGCAACAGGCAAGTTTATGTGTGAATAAAGTTTTAGTACTAATTGTAAGATAGAACAAGTTTTGATGGAATGTCGATGGATAATTTACTGTTGGCGTACGGGTATATAATTTTATAACTTTTTGACGTCATCCTGAATGAATGCCCCGTATCTGAAATAATGTCTAGGGGCTTAGAAAAAGCAGTGTTAGTGTGCTTAAAACAATAACAGTCGATGAATTAAACAGTCTTACTTTCAACAACCCGCGTATATCGGCCGGCGAATTCAGTAATAGGAGAGCGAACCTAAGTTCCCTCTCAGCGTCATTGCTGTACCATCCCCGGAAGTCTTTTAATATTCTTCTTTCCCGCCGGGGTGTGTTATCGGCAATTTCATCAAAGGCGTTGAAATCCACCGAGACAATCAGCACTTGTGATTGGTCAACTGACCGCTTGTATCGTTGAACCCAGCGGTAAGGGATTCTCTCATCTATATAAGGGAGCACTCTGGTGCTCAACACTTCACCATCCGGTTGGAAAGAATCATTGAAGGTTACATATGATTGGTCGTTCGTGATTTTGGAAAGTTGTCTTTTTGTCGGTTTCAAAGCATCTTCAACCGTTTCGAAGGGATCTGGCGAGACAATGTCAGTGTACGTTTATAATACAAACTGGAACGGTTGGACACAGACAATCGGTAACGATGTTTCGTGGAGCCACTATTTCGTTCGGAGTATTCTTGACGGATGCAGGCAACACTGCATCTCCTGCCGCATTCGCCCCACTATGGGCGGAAGTTTGGTAGTGGTCGTTGATATGTAACCTGGACACAGCTTTCAAATATCAATTTTAGTTTAGTTGTCGAACAACGGAGGAGACGTAGGAGCAATTTAAGACTCACCATCACATAATTGTTTTTCTAGCTCGTAATTTTTCTCGTTTTCTTTGTTGATGCCTGAATCTAAAATTATGGATTAGTCAGGATACAATCCATTATGGTTCCCGCCCCCGAGCTATTGCCGACTGACTTCTGAAAAGAACATTTAACTGACCTGTGGAGATCAAGAAAGGTTAATATCACTTATGTTGAATTCGGAGGATTCAAAATTTCTGCTTACCTTCCCATAATCGTCTGCCGAAATCGACGACTTCGTGGATTTCGGGCCTTTTTGACCCTTCATGTTCCATCATCCTTGAAAGAAAATTGCGAGAGATCGTGTCGAATAGTTTGAACCCTTCATAATATTTCATCGGGTTTGACGTCAATATTTCACTGTAAGCGTCGGAACCAGTATCTGTAGCGTTTTTCTCTACGAGATTATCGATATTGGTACCAGTGTCTACATAGAGCCACGTTGTGGCCAACATGAAGACATCAGTGGCCGTACTGATGGTTCCTCGGTAGTACTACTCGGCGGGTAGCAAATAAATGTAAGATTGAAGAGAAGAACTGGGTTAGACATCCAAACTCACATCTGAAAGCGAAGAAAGGGTCAACTTACGAATTCCATCGGGCCATAGGCGACCTTTGAACACGCTGTAAAATCGTTCAATTCGGTGTTCAGGGATTTTAACATTTCCCAGTCCCCTAAACAAGATTGATTGAATTAGAATGGCAAATCATATGACTATGTTTGAGGAACATCATAAAGAACCTACCCCAACGCCATCGTAATTTGCCGTTTCCATCAGTGAATCCGAAAAGATTCTCCGGTGTCAAGTCACCAGAGGCCACGCAATGCGTATTCATGAACTCGACGCCCAACGCGGTGTCCACTATTAATCGAAGAAATTCCTGCAGAATCCCGAATGGGTAATAAACGTTAAAATACAAACAGAGATTGCAATCAATGGAAAAGCAGTTTCTCACCTCTTTTGACAGACGTTTACCCTTCTGTAGATAATCGTCAAGAGACCCGGCTGCAATAAGACAAGATTGAGACATAAGCTAGATGTACGGAGGAGCATCGATGGAATGTGAACAATTTTTTACCGGTGGCGTACGGATATACTATTTTGAAACTTTTCGGCATTCTAAATGAATGCCCTGAGTCCGAGATAATTTCTAATGGCTTAGAATGAGCAATGTTAGATGGATGAAGTCAATTGAAGTCAATACATTAAACAATCTTACCTTCATCAGCCCGGGCGTATCGCCCAACGAATTCATCAACAGAAGGCAGAATTTGAGTTCCATCTCGCCTTCATTTCGACGGTGTTCCAAGAACTTTTCCATTTTCCATCTGTCAAGTATGTAAATGCGATTTAGGATGTCCCGAGTCTCATCGTCACTCGGAAAATCAACCGATACCACGACCACATCCGAATGGTCGTCTCTTCGACGATATCGTTCGACGCGTCTGTAAATGATTTCTTCCCACTTCAAGTATGGGAGTTTCTTGGTGCTCAAAACCTCACCTTGCGGTTCGTATGTCGATTCGAAATGTTGATACAATTGGTCGCTCGTTATCTTTTTCATTGAAATTATTTATGTGTGTTATAGATTGGTAATTCATGAATGCTCCCACGGGCGAGAATTTATACTAAACAACAGTCACGTGTAAATCACATGTTGCTAATCCCTCTGGCAATCTCATTATTCAAAGATGGTCAAAAAATATTAAAATCAGACAATTTTTATTATTGATACTATTTCCACCACAGATTTCGATAACACGTTCTCTCTCATTGATTTTCAATCTCACTGGTTTCCTGTCTATTCACGGTTTCTCGGTGATGGGGCACAATTGCGCAGGGCTCGCCTTGGCGAATGCGATTGAACCAAAAGTCTAACAGGTGTAATTTAGCGGTGGTCGCATTAAAAAGTCATGAAGGTGCGCTAAGATAAAAAGTGGGAAACATCATGCAATCTGAAAGTACACACTAGCTTTTTTGCGTTTAATCTTTGGGATCATAAACAAGAGTGTATTAGCCGAATAAGTCGTATAGAGAAAAGCAGCTAACTCGGATAATGTACCTCACAATTCATTTAGTGTGTTCACATAAATAAAGTCGAATAAAAAATAAGAACACTGCCAAGACTATAAAATCGCGCCAATCGACGTCATCGCCACCAGATATTCATCAAATTTTACATCACACTTCACAGTAACTTGTCTGCCTCATTTTTCATCTTGTAAAGTCCCTTTTAGTATCAGTCCGAAACTCCTGCCCGTTGCTTTCCCTTCCTAATCTTTTAGGTTTTGCTGATAGTAACGGCAGATTAAGATGGCGTTGGGGTATACTTTTTATTGTGTCCCGCAAACAGAGTTCATATGATTTGCCTATTAAGTTCGATCTATTTTGTTTAGGGGACTGGGAGATGTTAAAATTCCTTAACACCAAATTGAACGATTCTACAGCATGTTCGAAGGTCGGCTATGGCCCGATGGATTTCGTAAGTCGACCTCTTCTTCGCTTTCAAACCTCAGATAGTGAGTGTGGATGTCTAACCAATTTCTTCCCTTCACTCAATCATCTCATTTTATTTGCCACCCGCTAACCAGTACTACCGCGGACTGAACTCTGTAACTACCTGTCCATAGCGCTTTGCAAAAAGCGAGTACTTCATGTATTTCTGGTCTTTTTGACCCATCTTCTTCCATCATCCTTGAGAGAAACTTCCGAGAGTTCGGGTCGATTAGTTTGAACCCCTTATAAAATTTGATCGGGTCGGACGACAGAATTTTGCTGTAGCTGTCGGAACCAGTGTCAGTGGCGTTTTTTTCTACGAGATTATCGAGATTGGTACCAGTGTCTACATAGAGCCACGTTGTGGCCAGGGTGAAGATATCAGTGGCCGTACTGATGGTTCCGCGGTAGTAATCATCTCATTTTATTTGCCACCCGCTAACAAGTACTACAGCGGAGCCATCAGTACTGCCACCGATGTCTTCACCCTGGCCACAACGTGGCTCTATGTAGACACTGGTACCAATCTTGACAGACGATTACCCTTTTTTAGGTAATCATACAGCGATCCGGCTTTCGAGAGACAAAGTTGACGAGTGGCGTATTAGTACTATCCGAGTGATGGAACACGTTTTGATGAAACGTCGAAGCTAACAATTACCGGGCGTACGGATAAATTATTCTATATGTCTTTGTCGGCATCCTGAATGAATGCCCTTAATCGGAAAGAATATCTAATGGCTTAAAAAGGTAAAGTCAACTTAACTGAATCAATAAAAGTCAAAACATTAAACGATCCTACTTTCAACAACCCGGGCGTATCGCCCGGCGAATTCATCAGCAGAAGAGCAAACTTTAGTTCCCTCTCCCCATCACCACAGCGTTCTCCCAGGAAGAGTTCTAACACTCTTCTCTCCTGTTCGGGCACCTTGTCGGCCGCTTCGTTGCAAACTTTGAAATTAACTGATACCACGACCACATCCGAATGGTAGTCTCGTTGACGATATCGTTCCACGCCTCGATAGCTAGAAAAAACCAGAAAAAGCAACCTCAAATAATGTGTATCACATTTAATGTTTACGGATGAGTAGAATCAAATCAGAAATGAAAAAGTTTCAAATTTTTGGAATACCACCAATCGACAACAACATCCATCATTTTCATTTACCTCTTTCGGTGAAATCTTAGATAAGAATTCTGTGAACAGCAGGTAAACAGAAAAACATCTCTTTTAATTTAAATTGTCAGCTAGAGTTATCATTCATAGAAATGGAAGGTGTATATACTTTTCGCTTTCATTAAACTGTCCATCACATTGGAATTGAATGAATAGAAAAACGATCCGTCTTGATATAATTGGTATGCCATCTCTCATTTACTTCGACACTGTATCATCCCGCCAACTTATAAGAAATCTAGCCATCAAAATTTAGGATCATTAAAGGATGACATTATATAGCAACATGTTCTTCACCATTTTTGTGCCCATATCATCGAATACCAAAAATTTGATTTGACTTATGAACACATTGTTATCATACTTCGACATACAGACTGCGTACATGTATATGACACACTGTTCATTCCAAGTAAAATATCCTACGGCTGCAACAATTTCCAACCGTTTTGTGGGTTAAGTGCTTCCTTCCACAGCCAGTCCTTCTCTATGACTGATTGACATATGTTTTTACATCTCATGTCATCCCCTTGAAGTATACATTCCAGCTCCCACCCTGTCTCCGTAAGTGATTGACAAAATGTTTGAGTAGCAATGGTGTTTTCAACTGCGCGATTCGGTGGATCTCATCAAAGAGATGAAACAACGGATTGAATATTCCGACAGTGTGACTTGACCGGTCCACTACCATAAGGGAGGCATGGCATAGCGAATGGTCGTCCACGGCGGAAGATAGAGACCCTCTATCCAAAAGACTGTCCGTTTGTTGATGTTTATTGATCGCGCGGCCTGTGACAAGACACCACAGCTGGTACATTCTCTGTGCCGAACACCCCAGAAAGCACGATCCCGAGCATCCCTGAATCCCACGACCTTCAGGTGGATAGTCAAATCATGGATCTGTTGGTGGAGCCTTATCAAAAAACCGTTGACGAGTTCGGTGTGTGACGCAGATGGAGTGAATGTGATATGATCTGCTGTTCTGTTCGGGATTTTTATAAATCAGTTAAATAGAGAGCACACTGGCGAATACTCGGTGGACTGAACAAATATGCTGAAAAGATGATAGCAGACACAAGATACGAAAACGGTTAGCTATATAATGACATAATCATGATTATGTGAATACATGTTTCGTAGTACAGTAAGGATGGGGAATTTCTTCAGCAGTCAAGGATCCGTGCGTGCGGCGATAAACGCGCAACGAGACTAGAATAGATGTTCAACTACCACAAATATATATCTTCTTGATCCATGTCGCAATCGTGCAGTCGCAGAAGACCAAAATTAAGTGCTTCCGAGAAGGCCAAAAGCACTCGGCTTAGGGATGGCTGAGAAGTTACTTAAGAAACGGCTGTCGTTGAAATGCAGCAATCTTTACAACTGCGCAGGAGAAAGATAACACCATTCTCACGTATAGGTAAACTTTTTATTAGACCTGCGAAGAGTGTCAAGTGTGTGACATTCTCTACTTTGTGGATATACTTCTCTGCTGAAAACCTGTGATGGCCGAACCTGGTCATTACCAGATTTTATATCCGCTACTAACTGGGGGTGGATAGTGGTGCAGTTTTTTTGGGGTCTTTGTATTTATATTTTTGTGTTGTTTGCTGACATTAGACCAATTCTAGAATCATTATCACACTTTTCTTCGGATTGTTATTGTTTATTTTATTTGCTATTTTTCTCCATGAATCGTATCATCTGGGACTTCTTTCAGTTGAAAGTACTGCTCTACATTGAATTAATGATATTTCGTTACCGACCTTTGCGATGGCGCGATGCATTCAAAACACCGAGATGCCAGGGCAAGGAGTTCTCGTTTACTCTCGATCTGCTTCTGACTGTGCGATGGATGCATTTTCCATTGTGGAGGACGTCGACGACTTATCTTTAATGTGCGGTGTGTGTTTGCCGGGCTTAAGGCATCGTGCTTTCCCTATTTTTGATTCTGTGTATTTCTTCCTACAGCGTATCGCTTGGGACTCCCTTGGGTTGACACTTTTCTACATTGAATTATTGACATTTCGTTACCGACCTTTGCGATGCGATGCATTCAAAACACCGAGATGCCAGGGCAAGGAGTTCTCGTTTACTCTCGATCTGCTTCTGACTG
>JAHLJZ010000169.1:0-15812 GCA_025602915.1 Paraphysoderma sedebokerense
ACATTCTGAGGATCGAATTCAATGCTTTTCTCAAAACACTCGATCGATTTGGCGTATTCTTTCTTATTATAGAACCCGACGCCGCATCTAAACCATCCCAATGAGTTTCTTGGAACCGTGCCGATGCGATGGAGAATCCATTCTTCAGCGGATGAATTTGTAGATTTGGAGGGAGAGGAGATTTCGGTTAACGAAGCCGAGGGAATTTGAACATTCTCTGACATGATGCTTCAGTTGAGGGTTGCGAAGAGTGTTAGGTTCTATTCTTGGAATGGATATATCTAAATGTGGATAAGTATTGGAATGGAGCAAGACTTGGATGCTGCTGACGATCAAAATGACTTTCCAGTATTCTCACTACAATCGGATTGTTGGTGCATGCAGGAGTTGCAAGGGAATCGAATCACGCGAACTTCAAATGCTCGGGTTCTTTCAATTCCTCACTTTCATCCATGTAGTTGCAAATTGCATCCTCTGATCATCGACAAACATGCATTGAATGATAATTCGCCCTACAAACTTCTCTGTTTTATTTGTCGGGAAGAAGGAAAAACCGTGGAAATAAGACTCGCCGAGGTAAGTTTGCCTAGGCACGAAGTCGTTCGTTCTTCCATGATTCGACATTCTTCTACATCAAACAACAAAAAATGCCGCTCAATACGTCTTTGTGCGTGAGCTTCTGATCCGATATCATCCACCTCTCACTAATGTAGCTATTTGCAGATCAGTGGTGAAGTCGATTTGTCAATCTTCTCAAAGCAACAGGAATTCTGCATATTCTCCAGGGGACAATCATAGGATAATTTATCTCTTTTAACATATCTTATATGCTTAGATAACAGATCAGGGAGCATATGGAGCAGAAATCATTATCAAGCTGTCATCAAGGAACTATTTGTTGAGGCCAAAATCGCCATGCAGCCGGTACGACTAAGTGTGTTGAACCATAGTTTTAAATTCTATATTGATGTTCTCCAGGGTTAACACTCAATTCGTCGAAGTTTTGATTAAAAATAAATATAGTATGCAAATTAAAGAATAGTTAGAATTACGCGGATATAATTATGAACTGAAAATTGCGTTGAACTAGGAAGGGGCCGATTCACCGTCCTCCGGCGCATCTCCAGAACGATGCTCATTCCATCTCTTCAGGATTCCGGATAAGATTTTCTGCACTGTAAATACTCTCATGGATGACCTTATTCCTATACTGAATAAGTTGCAAGATGTGCTCTCTACGATTGGATACGATAACGGTCTTGATTTGCCTCAAATCGTTGTCATAGGGTAATCATGTTCATTCCTTCATCATATATCTTGAATTCTACAAAGTGTTATGTATAGAGTTCTCAACGCTAAACTGCTCTTGATAATTGTCCTTCTATGACACTTTTAGCTCGCAAAGTTCCGGTAAAAGTTCTTGTTTAGAACAAATCGTGGGCAAGGAAATCTTTCCAAAAGGACATGGTATTGTGACAAGGCGACCTTTGATCCTACAATTGCAACATATTCCACCAAACTCTGCAAACAAAAATTCAGAATATTCAGAATTTGGGGTACATATTTCATTTAGTGCTCTTGTTTCATAGTCGTAGAATCTCATCTGACAACTCATTCACGTTGTTTACTTTTTTTTCTTAATTTACAGGAATTCTTACATCTTCCGAATCGAGTATTCCCTCATTTTGATGAAATTAAGAAAGAAATTGAAAGAGAAACAGCTAGAGTTGCCGGAACTCATAAAGTAAATGTCCCAGACTTGAACTATTGATATCGTTGACCGCGATGAAATCTGTTTGTGTTAACTCATTTGATTTCGACAAAGGGCATCTCGAAGCTACCTATTCATTTAAAAATTCATTCTCCGAATGTTGTCAATCTGACTTTGGTTGATTTACCCGGTATCACAAAGATACCCATTGGAGATCAACCAATTGATATCGAACTACAGACAAGGAATTTAATCATGGAGTATATCTCAAAACCCAATAGGTAAAGCGTTGGCTATTCTTATATCTATAACTTCAGTTTGCTTACTAATATTATGTGAATTATGATTTTCCAGTCTGATTTTGGCCGTTAGTGCGGCCAATGTAGATATCGTGAATTCTGACAGTCTGAAATTAGCCAGAGAAGTTGATCCAGAGGGTAAACGGACTATTGGTATGGATTTCGTTGTGAAATACTCGACGAATAGTGTATTAACTTCTTTGATAAAGGGGTGTTGACGAAGATTGATTTAATGGATGCTGGTGGGTGTCGCAGCCGCACTCACTTTCTCTCATCCTCTGTGCTATACGACTAACCTTGAATGTGTATTAGGTACAAATGCACTCGACATTTTAACGGGAAGATCGTATCCTTTGAAGCTTGGATGGGTTGGAGTCATAAACCGATCACAACAAGATCTTCAGCAGCACAAACCTTTAGACGATGCCCGCGCCAAAGAGAATGAATTTTTCCGTACTCATCCTGTATATCGATGTGTGGCTGCAAAATGTGGGACTGCATATTTAAGTAAACTCCTGAATTCGGTAGGATGAAAGTATCATTGTTGCATAACATGTCTCGAAGGGCGCTAATATCATCAATCTGTAGATTCTGATGCAACACATCCGGGACAAGTTGCCGGAGCTTAAGGCTCGACTTAACATTTTGATATCACAAATGCAGCAAGAGTTACTAAGTTACGGTGATCCCGCTTTTACCGGGAAGGCTCACAGAGTGCGTTAATAGTCGCAATCTATCCTCTGTTGTAGTAAAAAGCTAACCAGTTGTCTCTTTATATTTAAGGGCTCACTCATCCTTCGTTTGTTGACTAAATACGCTTCTGACTTCACCGCAGCGATTGATGGGACCAACCCAAGTAACCCTACAATGGCATTAAGCGGCGGAGCGAGACTCTACTACATATTTAATAATGTCTTTGGATCGACTTTAGATTCAATCTCTCCCACTGGCAATTTGTCTACTTCAGGTGATATTACTATCTCCCTATTGGTGATTTGGACATTTTCTAATCTTTAATTCACATCAATATGCAGATATTCGGACGGCCATTCGAAATAGTACCGGGCCAAGACCCTCATTATTTGTACCAGAAGCGGCGTTTGATTTATTGGTGAAACCTCAAATCGCAAGATTGGAAACGCCCAGTTTAAAATGCGTCGATTTAGTTTTGGACGAGCTGCTGAAAATCTCGAGTGAAAATTGCTCGAAGGTTTGCACCATTTTGCCTCGATTTTCTTGTACATTCACGTATCAATAAGAGAATGTTCATAACAGGAGTTACAACGCTTTCCACGTCTGAAAGACAAGATAGTGGAAGTGATGATAGAGGTGCTGCGGGAAAGATACACACCAACCGCAACTTATGTGGAAAGGTACTGAGTCTAAACTTTTTTCAATGGCCTTATAATTTCGACTAACAGATGAGTTCAAGTCTGGTATCAATTCAAAAAGCCTACATAAACACTAATCATCCAGGTATGCTCTGAACGTTGCCCTTGGTTCAAATATGCCCGATTTAAATGGAAAGTTCTTATAGATTTCATCGGAGGGGGAACAGCAATATCGATGTTGGAGAAGAAATTTGAGCGAAGGCGTCGGGAACAAGAGAAGATGAAAAAGGTTTAAATCCCCTTCCCTTACTTCCGCCAATGCTGATATACTGAAATTCATACCTCGTATCATCGACGTGCATATGTTTTAGACTATTAATACCTCGGCAAACACAGATTCGCCAAACAATTCTACTTCTAAACCTATTTCCCTGAAAGATATTCAATTTCCAACAAACCCGAATAACTTAAATAACATAACCATGCAATCTGTCAGTTCGAAAGAGTCGTTTTTGACATATTTCTTTGGTGGTTCGAAAGACCGAGACAAAGAAAGACCGCTATCTGCTAATATATCCGAATTTCGGAGCCGCTCTCCTGCTGACAAAGACGGGCTACATGGAATGGGCACAAGTTCCGGTAGTATTGTGGAGATTGGAGAAACGAGGGACTCGGTATGAAAGACACTGCTTTCAACAGCATTCTATTTCTTCCTTCATTTCAGTGGAAAACACCGTATGGACTCTTAACCGTTCCATTAAAATGTTTAGGCTTCCAATGTACAAGAGAACTCTCAAGCTTCCGAGCGAGAAGAATTCGAAGCGCAATTAATTCGTAAGTTAATATTGTTCCCTTCTCTGACTTTTAAGTATGGCAACCATAACCGACATTTCCCTCGTCAGGTTCCCTCATCACATCATACTTCAACATCGTTCGGAAAACTTTACAAGATTTAGTTCCTAAAGCGGTCATGCACTTACTAGTCAATTATTGCAAAGAATCAATTCAGAATAGGCTGGTACAAACACTGTACAAGGAAGAATTGTTCAGTGAATTATTGATGGAAGACCCGGAAGTCGCTGCAGAAAGAGCGAAGTGCAAAGGTACAAACTCTAAAATTTATTTGAACAGTTTTCCGTCGGTGCTAAATGATTTCTTTTTAATACTCCTATTCGCAATCTTGATTTTATACCTTGTTAGCCATGTTGGACGTGTATAAAAGGGCCCATCAAATAGTCTCAGAAACGTACTAGTAACGCAAACTGCACATCCCAGTCGAAAAGAAGGACGAGTTGTTGTACATTAATGTATCCGTTTGTATTTGTATCAAGTGCGCCTAATACATAGTAGAGAGCAGATTGATGAGTTGAATTTATAATACATCTGCATAAGGGCAAGTTAGTGGCAATAAAAGTAGATCCAGTCTTTGCGCATATGTAGGGAACTAATTTGTCCGAATGATTTTATTCACAAGGGCAAACACTAAGCACGACCTCCAAGTTTATTCACTAATTACATGCAACGGCACAATAATAATGGATGGAGAATTCGAATGAGTACATATATAAACTCCGATGTTTAGGACCCAAGGAGAGGACTATACAAATCGCTTAGGTTATGAGCCCTATAAAAATACGTCATAGCTGTTAAAACTTTTTGTGAATGAATAGAACTCATACTCTGAGTGATATGAATAGCCAAACTCGCCAGTGAATTAAAATTAAAAACAGAAGGTAGTTTGGGTCCGGCCAAGCGAATATTCAATTCAAACAGGTTATGAGCCCTATTCGTACGCACCATTGGGATATCCAGTCTTTCGGTGGTACAAGTAGAACTCGTAATCTGATTGATGTGATTAGTCGTTTGACCAAACCGGGAATGCAAGTTAAGAAATACATCCACTAACTACGCATGTTCAATAAAAATTACTATCCGAAATGACAGTCTCGGAGAATGAAAGCGTCCCATGGAAAATGAGATGGAATAGTTGCAGCTTCCGTAGGCTGAGAATATTAGTGTATTTGCAATGTCTATGGAAATTCATGATATCTTATTATAAGAGGCTGGGGTTGGCGCGCAAGTGCATTTGCTCAGTAGCAGACTGCTTATACTTGTAAGAAATATCATTGAAAAGCGTTTTTACAACCGAGTTGTTTTATTGCATTATATTATGTTGGTATATTATATTACAAGTCTTGATGTCGCCACAAAGAAATAGGAATTACTTCTCATCGGTATACATATTTTCATTAAATAGGTAACGAATATTTGGCGGTAGGCTCGATATTGAATAATTCAATCGGCTCAGGCATCATGTACAGACAAAAGGCCTACAGAAACGACATATTATGAGTAAATTGGGGTTCCTTATTTGAGTTTGGAAAGAATGGTGACTTACCATTGCGCAAATCAGAAATATCGCGATGACATGTATGAATATGTGATACAGCGCACCTACGGTTGTGGCGGCATTTTCGGCGGCATTTTCAGTCGATGAAATCAATAAAAAATTGTCATAATAAATATCTCCAATGATGAGGTATATTACGCCAAAAGTTGCGATTGCGAAAAGGAGGTAAGTCAAAATTTTCATCATTAATCGAAACTGCGTGGCCGGGTAGCAATATGTAATTGGTTGGCCGGAAAATTGATTTTACTATTTAAATCTTATGGAAGTCATTAAAAGTACCTTGGCAAATCTTTATACGGTCAGCTATGTACGGATGCGACATATTCTCCGAAGGCTTTAAGCTGGCAAAGTATAAATGGAACCATCTCAAAGACAATTATCGAAATCTGGAATCAAGCAATAGTGTGCCAATGCTGGCCTTTGTTACAATGGGATATAAAGTCTCAAATTTCTCACTTTAACATCTGTGGGGCTCCGAGTGCAGAAGTGGCTTCTCTTCGCCTCCAAGCCCAAAGTTCTTGCAATCAGTGCCACTTGTCTGTTTCTAGTTGCCTGACTGGCAGCGCTCGTTCTCGGCTAGTTACAATCATGTAATGAATATACAATGGAGTCTTCCAAACCGATTACTGACTTCATAAATGCTTAAATTGTGACACAATAAGGTACCAGCTCTATTTGAGATACCCCACATCATATGTCAACAAACATGGCTTTTCGGAATCAAGCATCAAACTGCATTTAATTGTTTGCAGAATACGCTTCAAGACTCTGTCGATTGCCTTTCGGTAAAACAATTTATACGTTCGTCTGGTGCCAACTGGAAAACAATCTTAACCGAAAAGAGCCGAATGATGTTCTTAGAAATGATAGTAATAGAATTTATATACTTTTTCCAATATTGCCATGATAATTGCTCAATTGCTCAATTGCCGTTCACTGGGTTGTTTGTGAACCTGGTGAACGTCGTATTTAACGAAATACGACAAAAACCAGAATTTTATCCACAAATCCACCAATGTCATTTCTTGGGGGATTTTTGTTTGGCAATGTCAACGAGGAAGGGAACATTGACGACGATTTCTTTGATGAGGTAATGCTCTGTTGTCAATCCATGTCACTGTTCCCTGCCATTAATCCAGTCGGCCGATAGGAAATCAAAGAGACGCTTGCCGGCGCAAACTTATCCACTCTAGGTCTTGATCTCGCTGTATTAAATGATCGAGAGTCCAGCTCGACTACTTCATCTTCCACAACACAGCATGCCTCAAATGCGGTGGACTTCTCGGATATTCAGGAAGTCGCGGACGACGATTTCACTGGAGCGGAGAGTGTTATTAAGAAAGATAGACGGCCGAGTGTTGGGGTGGATGAAACTACGGACGAGGAAGACTTTCTGATTGAGCAAGCTGTTGCCAATAGTACTTTACCGTCCACATTCAAAGTTCCTGCACCGATTGTACGAGGGGCCGCGATTACCACATCTCATCAGACACCATATAAATCTTCATTTCCTTCGAATCGTGACAGAATTTCAAACTTAACACCGTCATCCATGCAAATTCGAATCGGCGAGTTGCCGGATGAGCTGCAAGCTATTTTCCCATCGTTCGAACGAAACAAAATTCTGAACTTCTCAGATTTGTTTATGCCGACAGTTGGATTACGGAACCCTCCCCAGTCAGACGTTTCAGTTCAAAGTAAATCAGCTTATTGGAAATGGAGTTAATTACTGATTTGTTAACATTTATTTCAATGCTAGTTGCAAAGAAACATTTCACTACAGTCCAAGATACACGGTCTCTCTTTGATAGCAGTCTGCCAGACTCTGTCAGAGGGGTACCGGCCACCTCACAAATTTTGGAAGTCTTGGCCCAAAAACTTTTAATTCTGGGTGTATTGCCTGCCGATCTAATGGATTACATTGAGTCCTGGGACGATCGTGATGACACTATCAAAGTATGTTCTCCCCAGGCTTTGAAGTTTGGCGGTATAAAAATTTACGGAGTCATCTCTCCATAGAAACTGATCTTAGTTGAAAGATATTTACCGGAATCTCCAAGTGAATACTTTCCGGTGGTGTTGGAGAATTGGGAAGATAAGATTGTTTGGGACGGCGATACGCTACCGGACGCACCGATTGATTCGCTAATTTCGGAGAAATACCAGTTTCCAGACGGACTCAGGTATAGTGTTTTGTCTTCAGTGTCTGATTACCGTGGTTTGCTTTTCTAAATAGTTAGATTTTAACTTTCAGAAATGTTCCACAAAATGAAGAGAAAGCAGAAACTTCTATATTCCCCGTCAAAAATTACGAGTTGGAATTTGGGTCTTGGACCGATTCTATTATGTGGGACGATCGACCAACTAACATTTCAGATGATCAAGTAGTGGAGCTAGACATGAATGATCCGTTCTTACAGTTTGATTTAGCCAAATTCGTGGACCAGGAAGGTTTGCTTGGCTTCGTTCCTTCTCGTTCGGATTGATGAACCCGAAGAATTGCTCACTCTCGGCTTAACAGAGAATGCAACGGCCTTCAAGTTTCGGAGAGCGTCCGTTTCCGAAAATGTTGATTTTGACAGGTTTAATTTATCCAATGACAATTATTATGACCATGTCTATGCGGATAAAGCAACCACAGTGTCGAAAACATTGGGTAGTCTTGCATTACAGCATGCAGTACCTGCTGTGCGACTTGCCCGCTCCTTGGTATGACCCCTTCTTTCTGTGCGTGTTGAGCTTTACTTCTACTTAACTGTCATTTTGACTCCATGTATAGTATAAAACATACCTTACCAAATCCGATCTCCGCCGATTTCATCGTCCGCACATTAGGTTTTCTACAGGGGAAACAATTACTTTATCTAAAACGAAGTTATTGAAAAAGAAAAAGATAAAAGGGAAGGATCCGAGTGAACTGATGAAGCACGTTAGAGACCTCACCTTAAGAGACACGGCTGGATTTGTGTTGGCTGAGTTCTCGGTAATTCTTCTGCATTGGTATTGTTTTATGTTGTAGATTCCGGCATTGACTATATTGATCCTCTGCAATTGCCGACACAGGAAGAGTTTCCTCCCGTTATGTCGAAGCCTGGCATGGCTAGTTTAATATATAATTACTACCGAAAGAAAAGTGACAACGATACATCTTTGGGAGAAGTTGGTGTTATTTTCCCTTATTTTTAGTTATTGTTCCATGCTGAGCCTCTTTGTACAGACTAAGACCCAAGGCACTCCTTTCGTTCTTACTCCTACTGATGCCTCGCCTTTTCTCGGATTCGGAGATGTCGCTCCAGGACAAACAATTCAGACCCTGTACAACAATCTATTTCGTGCCCCGATATTTCAACATGAGGCGAAGACGACCGATTATCTTTTGATCAAGTGGAAGCTGGGAAATGAAGTCAAATATTTCGTGAGAGAGATCCCGGCATTGTTTGTAGTCGGTCAGGTATTCCCTATGGTTGAGATTCCCAGACCACAAGCGAGGTTGAATAAGGAAATAGAAAGGAATCGGATCAAGGTTTCTTAGTTATTTACATCACACAAAAATATCGTTATATAAGACTAAATAATTTTTGTTTGCCATAAGGTTCAAGCCATCCGATTAATCAATCAGGATTCGAAAAAGGAAAAATTGAATTTTAAAACTCTACATAAATCTTTCAACTACCAAACTGAAATTCAACTGCGGCAGAGGATAAAAGAGTTCATGGAGGCCTGGAAGAAGAACCAAAGTACCGGGTTGTGGAAATTGAAAGGAAACCAGAAATTGCTCAGTGAAGAGGAATTAAGAGGTCTTGTAACCCCCGAAATGGTAAGTTTACTCTTCTTTTTGAATTCTTAATAATGACAATACTCAAGTGCTGTTACAGGTCTGCCTCTATGAAGCGATGAAAGCGGGACAACAGCAACTTTCCGACGCTGGTTACGCCGACAATTCTGCCGCAGACAATGCAGATGTTGAAGATACTTCTCTGCTTTCTGTGGAACAACAATTAGCACCTTGGATGACTTCCCGGCATTATTTAATGGCGTCACAAGGAAAAGCCATGGTTGAAGTTCATGGTGCTGGTGATCCTACAGGGCGCGGTGAAGGTTTCAGTTTCGTCAAAAGAAGTATGAAGGGAATGTTTTTGAGAGCTGGAGAAACCGAAGAAGATAGAATGAAGGATGGCGAACGAGCCAGGGTGAATGTCAACGAACAGTGGGAGGTGTACCGTGAAGAAGTTGGTTTCCTTTTCAAAGCTTTCTCTCTCATTACTAGATAATAGGCGATTGAACGTTTTGATTTCCTGTAGATAAACCGAATCTGGAATGCGCAGCTCCGATCTCTTAATGATCCTGTTCCGCCTCCTGTAACTGAAGACGAGACTGAATCGTCTCATGAAATTGACGAGTCTGGCTCTCAGGCAACTAGCGTAATGTCCCCGATGTCGGGTCCGAGTCATAGTCGTACCGCTGACTGGGACGATGATGTCAGCTCTATGAACGGCAGTATGGGGTCTAGGAGCGCCGCTAGTGCGGGTGGATCAAAGAATAAATATATGGTTATAAAACGATTGGTATGTTGCGTAACCGTATCACTCTATTAAGGTTAGTAGTTGTTTTCTAATCAACATTGTAGATAAGGTTCGAAAACGGCCAAACCGAATGGCGTTCCGAAATTGTTCGTGATCCGAAGGTCATTAATGCCTATGTTCGCCAGAGGCAATTGATTGATACGCAAGAGGCAGGGTATGTATCACTCCTTACCGTAGAACTCACCTACTTTGATTTCAAGATAACAGTTATTCCATTTATGCGGCATCGCCGATAGTCTCGAACAGTTCGAACCCACAGATAAAGCTCACGAAAATGAACGGCGTAAAAGAAAATTGGAAGCTCAAATCAGGAAACTCCGTGAAGCTCAGGAGAGGAAGGCCGCCCGTAAAGCTGCTCGAGAGGCGAAAGATGCAGGAAAGGGCAGAAAGAGGAAAGAAGTAAGACATTTCCATTCAGTCTTTTTATCTTACCCTAGCACTTATTGCATTTTAAATTCAGCTTAAATGTAGTGCTTGTGGTGAACCAGGACACATTAAAACGAATAAAGTTTGTCCTAAATTCCAACTACTCGACATGCCAATTGAGGAAACTGTAAAAGTCGAAGGAACAAAAATTTCAATCAACAAAGCGGTTTTACAGCGGTTCGCTTTTCGTGTGTAAGCTGATTCCCGTTATTTCATATGTTGACTTTCCTTCATGACAGGATCGGTTCTACTCCGCCTATTGGAAAGCGTAAGAGAGACGATGACGACACCGATGACTTCGAATACAGTATGCCTTTTTCCGTCCGAAGCTCACGGAGGCGACATGCCGATGTTGAGTTATCGGACTATTTCGAAAAAATACTAGTTGACGTGATTGGAATGCCAGAGGTTGGACTTGTTTTTACAAGTGCATCCGATCATGAGATTGCTAATCATCTTTATCATTATAGTCATTTCCATTCCGTGTGCCTGTTAGTATAAAACAACATCCTGACTATTATACCCTTATCAAAACTCCAAAAGACCTATCCATGATTCGGGAGGTGAACACTTCATATTCTTCATTTCGGCTTTTATCAGTTTCTCACATTGCTGTCCCAGGATAATAAAAATCTGCTGTATCGAACTGCGGCGTCCTTCCTTGCTGAATTTGACCTTATCATTGCCAATTGTGAGGCGTACAACGGCCAAGATCATTATTTGACGGGTATTGCCCGGAGTATAGGTGAAAAAGTTGCCCGAGAATTAAAAGATAATGAGTCGTACATTTCCAGATTAGAGTCTGAAATAGTGAAAGAGTTAGAATTGGTTGGTTTCCAAGTCTGTCCCTTACTGTCGGCTTTTCTATTCTATGCTAATATAATCTTTCGGTTTATCCAAGACCACACAACCCACTACAGCCAACGCTTCGCCTTCATCATTTTCACTTTCCCAAGACTTCCAATCTCAATCGCTACAATCCAATTCTGCATTTACCCCACCCTTAATTGGGAACGCTAGTTCCGGCGACGGTACTTCAAATGGAAATATAGAGGCAGCTGCACCCCATGGAGTTCCCGTTGCAACCTCGAATCGGAATCCGCCCACAGTGGACATGTCAATGTCCGAGGATGAAATCAACGTTATGGATTAAATTTATTGTTTGTAGTGAGTGGGTGTCGCTGAATATCTGATTTGTTTCGATGCTTATTAGCTCGATCTCTTGTAATATACTAAAACTGTACTGCAAATTGACATCCTTCAAAATGAAACAACAATTGATTTAGCCTTATTATCCAACGGAACAGAACGGTCATATTCCGTTTTCTTTTTGTTTTCTCTATTCTTGTGCTTTGGCGCGACGACTGCTCTTCAGCGGCGAAATTGATTTCAGGCGACGCCTTTGCTTCTATTTTGGTGCCAGCGACTTCAGTTGGGAACGCGGCACAACAACCATAAATCACAACTTTGCGCAGATTGCTGTTGGAATTTGCATACAAACATGTGGATTGAGCTTCTAGGTAATCAAGCAGGTGTATAATAGAGATTGCTTTCTTCTATCGTCAGCTCTTCCTGATCTTGCCTGGCATCAGTTCTCAGCATCGGGATGAAATGGCGGGAACAGTCACCGCCTAGCAATCATCACGTGACAAAAGCAAAAGTTTCGTTTTCATGTAACCTCTGCTGAACTCTCCATACAAATATCGAGATCATTACCATGTGCGGAATATCAGCTATTCTACTAGCAGACCCTCATTCGAATTCGTCTGCCGAACTATACGAATCTTTGGGTGTTTTGCAGCATCGTGGCCAAGTTTGTGTTCAATGTCAAATTTCTGAAATTCAGGGGTTCTATCTCACAGTTGTATCCTTCTTCACATTCCAGGACGCTGCAGGTATTGTAACATGTGCAACAAAAGGAAGACTGTATCAATGTAAAGGCAACGGAATGGTTAGAGATGTGTTTACAGAAAAGCAATTGTCACATTTAGAGGGACCAATGGGGATTGCACACGGTTTGTTCCCGTCACTACGAATTGTCGCATTGCATCATTTTCGAATATGTGTTGACTTTGGATGTGCCATTAGTACGATATCCGACGGCTGGCACCTCATCCAATTCTGAAGCTCAGCCATTTTACGTGAACAGTCCATATGGGTTGGTTCTCGCTCACGTACGTTGCAGTTATGTGTGTCGAACTTCCACAGTCTACAGTTACTCTAACATCGAATGGATGGATTTAGAACGGAAATTTGACAAACGCACCACAACTTCGCGCATTTTTGGACGCAGAAGCACACCGGCACATTAACACAGAATCCGATTCTGAATTATTATTGAATATTTTTGCTAACAATCTACAACAAACAGGCAAATTCAGGTATGCGCTCGTTTTTGTGCCTTCATGGCGCCACTGATTCGCCTTTGATAACCAAACGCTTCATTAGAGTCAACGAGGAAGATATCTTCAACGCTATCACCGCTCTTTACTCTCAAGTTCGTGGCGCATACGCCTGTGTTGCGATGATCGCTGGTTTCGGAATTGTTGCATTCAGAGATCCCAATGGTATCAGGCCCTGTGTGTATGGCTACAGGGAAACTGCGTACGGTAGAGATTGGATGATTGCCAGCGAGAGCGTAGCGTTGGATGCGTTAGGGTATAAGAACATAGTCGACCTACTTCCAGGTATGATATTGGAACTAGTTCTTTTGGCAGAATATTTTGTACTCATTCATACCATTATAGGAGAGGCCATAATTATCACACGTCATTTCCAAAAACTTCACCGACGACAATGTATCCCTCCAGCTGTCCACAAACCCTGTCTTTTTGAGTATGTGTACTTCGCACGTCCGGATTCTATAATAGACGGTATATCGGTGTACAAGGCTCGTTTGGCTATGGGGGAAGCTTTGGCGGATCAGGTGATCAAGAAGTTGGGCAAAGACATGGATGTAGACGTGGTAATTCCAGTGCCGGATACTAGTAGAGTGGCTGCTTTGCAATTAAGTTATAAATTAGGTATTGTATATAGAGAAGGTTTTATTAAGAATCGTTATGTTGGACGAACATTTATTATGCCAGGACAATCGCTAAGGTATGTTTCTCTATTGTTATCGCCTCCTTGACAACACTGGTTTCCCTAACTTTGGTATTTATCAACGCAGAGCCAAGTCCGTCAGGCGGAAGCTTAACCCCATGTCGCTCGAGTTTTCGGGTAAAAATATTCTATTAGTTGACGGTATGGCCAATTAGTTTTCCGATTTAAGAGATATGTAGGAATGGCTTGAACTGACGATTATTATAGATTCCATTGTCCGTGGGACGACTTCACGGGAAATTGTGCAAATGGCGAGAGAGGCCGGCGCAAACAAAGTATACTTTGCTAGTTGTGCCCCACCTATCAGGTATCGTATTCGAAATATTTTCTAAATGACAGTGTTTCTGGTCCTAAATCTCGTCGCAATAATAACACGAAATGTTTTATTCTTTTAATAGGTACCCCAACGTTTATGGCATTGACATGCCGACTTCCTCTGAATTAGTTGCCCATAATCGAACCGAGGCCGAGATATCCGAATACATAAATGCAGATTGTATTATTTATCAATCTCTCCCAGATTTAATCGAGTCATGCCGGAAATTCAACAAGAAGATCGAAGACTTTGATTCCAGTGTCTTTACTGGAGTGTATGTTACTGGGGATATCAACGAGAACTATCTGAGAGAGCTAGAACAGTGTAGGAATGATGCTGCCAAAGGAATGAATGGATTAAAAAAAGTGGATAGTGAGAGTGGAAGGGAGGTTTTAGGATTGTATAACTCGCTGAGAGAGCGAAAATGAGACGTTTGCGGTCAACAGGGCTGATAATGCCGCGGGAATACCGAGTAGAGAAAACCGGATTTGATAGTCGCCGATTGACCAAAAATTTCATTGTTGGAAGATGAAGTCGGCCGATAAATACACCGTACTCTAGTATAGTAAACAGAAACGCACATCTCAATGATAATCGGTGGATATTATGAGTCTAAATATATTTTACAATGTTGCCTCTCGGTCGTATTTATGGGTTATTTCGAGTTCCTTCAGGTGGCGATCAGAGATCAGCTTAAAGAGCTCGCGTCCTGCACTCTTTACGTCAGATTGCTGATATGCTAGATACAAAGTATTCACTGATAGTACTCTGAAGATGACATCCAAGTTCTCCTCCGTCATGTCTGTTGATTCCCTATACCGTAACAACCGGATGGGAAAAATGATGGCATCGCACACCAGATCAGATTTTCTACCGTCGTCCTATGGCTCCCAGAAATCAATCAGCGCAAGTGTTTATAGCACAGCCACTACCAATACCGCTTACACAGCTTCAACAATGGGAATACAAAGGGGAAAATCATTAAAACGGAGGAAAAAGAAGACAAATGTAGACGAAGGAGAAGTAGACTATACATTTAGGATTTGTATTTTGGGTGATAAAGGCGTAGGAAAGTCAAGCCTAATTGAGAGGGAATGCGGTAAGTTAATATATCATTACCTATTTCTGATATACTGACTTTCTCGAATATGAAAGTATCAATTGATCGGTTGTTTATGTCAGATCTCAATTGTGATCGTTCATTCAGCAAATGTCGTCACGCCAGTCGGTCATAGATCCAGAAGTTATTTGCAAATATAACTGTATAATGTACGTCCGCCTAAATTATGCTTTTCCACTTTCTTATTCAATAGGGGATCCTCGATTGACCGATACGCAGCAACAAATCCCAACAAATCCGCCACTTAGAATCGCGTTCAAAGTACGGATAATGTCATTTTCTGTATTCACTCAGTCTCTCAGTCAATTGCACTTCAGCACAGAAGAATAACTGATAAGCATGTCATTCAGACAAAAACATACGTACTTCAGGGAAATATCATTGAAGTAGAATGGTGGGATACCCCAGGTCAGGAAAGTAAGTTGTCTTTAACAACGAAGTTGTGTGGTAATGCTGCCGGATATGTTTTTGTGTTTGACGGTATGTATTGAATGAAGATGAAGTGCTTCGGCTT
>JAHLJZ010000170.1:0-15779 GCA_025602915.1 Paraphysoderma sedebokerense
AACGTTTGGAACAAAAAGTGTATACTTTAGAATTAGAGAGTCGATATCAGTAGGTTCCTCATCTCGAATATACGTATCCCTGCATCGTCTAATTGCTATTCTTCCTAATATTATGTATTGAAGTCAAAGCTCAAAGGGTAACATGATGAATTTCCATTAGAATCACGTTTAAATGAGCATTCACAGAGTTATATTCAATTCAGCAGATGCGATACGCAGGCCATCCACGGCTGATGGTAGAAGATTATCCTGGTCACCTGCGAGAGTGGAACCCTCTACTGGGCAACATAACGATACACTTGACAATTCCGCCAGAAAGCATGAGGTGTGTTCCTACTTTTGTGAATCAACGAGATATCCGCTGTATAGACGGATGTCGTTTCAACCTATGGTGGTGATTATGTTGGTTACAACTCACTTGAGGTTTCCAAAGTCCCGTGATTTTACGAGACGCCTCTTTGGCGCTTCATAATTGACATCATATGCTCATACAAGATTCGGAATTTAAAACGCCGACATTTTTTGAATTCAGACTCTGTCGCCCCTTCTACCAATCGTGCGGCTCGCAGGAGTCACAACGACCATATCCTTCTCATTATTCCACAGTTGATTCATTCTTTTCAAAGCATAATATGTAGTTAATATGCAGTTACATAAATTTTACTACATTGTCGATATTTACCTATTGTATTTACTTATAGCTTAGAAGTAATACTGGTTGTACCAGGGAAAGGTAAATTTAGATTTTGAGTTGGGCAAGCTGAAGCGATCCGGAAACTTTGTGCGATTGGCAATTGTGAATTGAAATTGGGGTTATTATTGGAAAGGGGCGAAGAATCTGAAGACTGGCGAGACAAGATGGGATTGAGTTGGAATTGCGGGCATCATTTTGAGTTGCATTCGGGTAAGCATGAAATCGGTGTGGTGCGAGCAAAGAACGGCGCTCAGTGAGGGATTGATCCTATCGTCATTTAAGGAACTGAACACATCGTCTTGTAGTTTTACCTCTCCGCCAAAGTTCACTTCCAGCTTATCGAGATATTCCAATCTGACCCATCACTCAAAAGTATAATTCCTCAGTGTCAAACTTTTTCAATCTCACGATTCTCATCACCCGTGTCCCTTCGGAATCACAACCATACTCGATATCAGTGTCATCTAAACCTCTTCAAATCTTTGCTCCAACAATTCGCAAGCCATCATTACTACCCCGTCCAAAATCAGTCAACTCAACCGAAAATATTGAATCACGATCGAGCTCAGTCCCTTAAATTCATCAGGTTTATAAAATCAACATTTCTTGCACAAAACAGTTACAAGGGTGGTCCACCATCTATACCATCTCGAGCCGACTCTGTCGGTAGTGATTTTGATACTAAAGAAGCAGGAATGACTTGCAGTTCGAGCGGAAATAGTTAGAAGACGTTGACTGCTGGATTATCACAAAACAGAGGGAATGTACTGGAAAATCAAAATCGGTTTGACGATTATTCAACTGGTTTGTTCATGTGCTTGTTAGTTTGTTTTAAACCTTTGATTGGCCTTATTCCTGACACTTCCCTTCTCAATGGACCTTACACTGAATAGTGGCAACAAATCCTCGGCACAGTTTAGTAAAATCCGACCGAGATCAATTTCCGATTTTGTGTCGGCACTAAAACGTTACCTTATTCTATTCATCCAGTATACAGAGCCGTCTGACAGTTCTTTATTGAACACCGTTGCCGTCGCAATAGTCAAGACAATTTGGTCCAAACTTCTGTTCTAGCAAAAGAATGGCGTTTAGTGAGCACGAATCAAAAGGAGGGATTAGACCGTGAAGAATTTGTGGTGTGTGTGTGGTTAATTGATGAGGTTTTAAGGTTTGTAATTTTGTCGGTTTCTATGACGTAGGGAAGCAGCATAATTGATATATTCGTTCAGCTTAAATAATATGCAGCGGACGTTCGCTACCTGATAGATTAGGTACTAATCTTCAACCAACAAGTCTGGGGAATATATCCACCCGCACCAAGACGACTTGTCATGAATTATGAAATAATTTACTTATAGAAATTGCTTTGGAAGAAAGCTACAATCCTTATGACACTACGAGAAATGTATTCGCATAATCATGGGCATCCAATTTGATATAATTTGTTGCACATTGCCTGACGCCATTAACTGAGGATTATTGAGGTACCAGTTTTGTGGCTTCTTTCGATAATATGTTTTTGTGTTGTTTGTTGACATTTGCCCTCGATCCTCCTTACCACCGATTCTAGCACCACTAGCACTTTTTTCATCAAGGCGTTTGTATTTTTGATTTGGTATATTTCTCCATACAACGTATCTTTTGGAACTTCTTTCAGTTGAAAATTTTCTACATTGATATTTCGTTTCCGCCTTTGCGATGGCGATGCATACAAAGCACGACGAGTTGCCAGGGCAAGGAGTTCTCGTTACCTCTCGATCTGCTTCTGACTGTGTTATGGATGCATTTTCAATTCCAGAGCACGTCAACGATTTATCTCGATTGTACGGTGTTTGTCACCTTCCGAAGATTCGTGGATTTTTTTTCTCTTTGATTTTGTATACTTCTCCATACAGCTCTTCTAGGATTGTGATTTCGTTTATTCTGCGTACCTTTTTCTTGCATTTTCAATGTGGACCATTATAACCATCCTACACCTCGGCTCTTGTTTCTCTCAGTTAAGATGAAAAGAATGGACGTGGGAAAGACTTCATTCGCAAAAAGTTCACAGAATATCCCGACCGAGCCGAAAAACTCAAGGATTTCTTAGGCAAACAAGAGAAAGGAAAGAACCGAACCAAGTCAGATGGAGATGGTGACACTGATACAACGAATCGTCAGAAGAGCGCCGACAAGAGTGATGGAGAAAATTCACCAACAGAAGATGAAGAATCAAAAACCGAAGATTAAGAACTTATTTTTCTCAATGCATGTCAATCAATTTTTTTCAATTTACAGCAACTTTTATCTTCTGCTCAACAGACTCTTCAAATGTAACTGATGTCCGGTAACCTCTTTTTTTAACACAGGAACCCATAGAAATGGTCAAGAAAGCCGATGCTGTCAGAGACTATGACGAACCGTACACATCATATGAAGATTCCCTAATTATTTTGCGACGGCGATGAAATGTTTTTATTCGGTCTTTCGGATTTTCGTCACTTTATCTTTTCACAGTGTATTGATTATTGAGAGATGAATCGCTCGCGAATGTAACAACACATGCAGGGACTATTAACAGGAAAATATTTTGTCTGGCAACCCGGACCCGGGAACCAGGGGTATTCAACTATTTTATCAACCGTTCATCGTTTTTTTATGATATGTCTCTAAAATCTCTCATAACAATAGTATACGTTCTGGCTCTAGTTATTCCCGATTCAGATGAAAGAATGACGTGATAAAAACTTTATTCGCGAAGAATACAGAGACTATTTCGACTGAGCCCAAGAACTTACGGGATCTTGTCAGGAAAAGAGCAGAAGAAGAAAATTAAATAGAAGATATTGAAAAATTTGATACAGGCAGAATATTTTACTCGCTGAATTGTAAAGTACCGATTGAAAAACTTCCCAATCTTTTGTTCTTCCGATGGAAATTTCAGGTATGACCAAGATCATGGAGATGTACCTCCAACCTCAATTTCGCGACATATGAGCAGCCAAAAAAGCTGAAAGAATTGATAGCCAGAGGTGTAAGTTACCAATTGTATTTCTTCTGGAGATATATTGTAAAGAAACAATGTTATGCGCAAAATTAATTTTGTTGGGAATATCTTCATCACTCATCACAAAGGCATGAAAACATTAAGTTGACCCGTTGATTCAAGAACAACACTGAAGTACTAATTCTATGATACTTTTTACGATTTACTTTGTTTCGACTGTCCACCAATTGGTGAGGTTTTTCAAGGATGATAATGTCTGGTCAAAGTCCTTGATCTAACGCATGCATTTGATGGAAAGGCTGTTGTAACGTAATCATTCATTTATTAAATTTCGCCTCAAATACCATCGATGAAAAGGCTGATGCAATGTAATTGTTAATTGGCTTTCCATTAGATTTTGCCTTAACCATAACAAGACATTATTACATTAATCATCCAGTACTACTATCTCTTTGTCGTCTATTTTTGCAAGTAATTCTTCGATGCGTCGAGGCACCTCGTTATCCTTTCCGATATTGTTCTTGAGAACGTCTTGCAAAAAATCTTGAATGAGAGTTTTGCCAAAGATTTTTGCATGCGTAAGTGGAGTATTAAGTTCGTCTGTAAGCTTTTTAATAGGTGTCACTGTATGCTTAGGATTCTGGTTAATAGGCTTGAAAATATATTCATGATGCACGGTGCTCGTAAAGTAAGGCATAATTAAGAGTGTTGTAGAAACGGGAACTTTGAGAAGAGGTTGCACAGCAACATGAAATGTCTTCGCACCCTCACTATCAGTCTGTTCATCTACTTGGCCAGTTTTAACAATCGCTACATTCATCACCTTCAGCGTCTTTTCCTCCTTCGAAAAGAAAACAATGAGGTGATTTGGCCTTAGAATCGACGCATTCTTAGGTTTTTTACCGCCAGGATAGTATTTAAAACCTATGCTTGTCATGTCTGACTTCAACCATTCAGAATAAGAATCATCTTTAAAGAGACTACCCCAAATCTCTATTGTATCGACAGGCTCGAATTCTAAGGAAAATTGAAAATGTTAACACCAAGTCAATAAGTTATAAAATCAACACAAATACGATATATACTCACCGGCAGTGTTATTATCTATGGCACTATCTCCGTTAGTTTCAGTGTCATCATCATCTATAATCTGGTCGGTTTCATCTAAAGTCGGTTGCTCTGGATCAGTTGGTATGTTCACTCCATTTGAAGCTTCCGAAGCTAAATTGAAAAAGTCTCCCGGCATTTCTTCCATGTTATTGCCAGTATCTACGGGCCCGAATTCTAAAAAAAATTGAGAATGTTAACACTAACTCAACAACCGTTATAAAATCAACACAAATACGATATATACTCACCGACAGTGTTATAATTTTCCGAGATGGCACTATGTCCGTTGGTTTCAGTGTCATCATCATCTATCATCTGGTCGAATTCATCTGGAGTCGACTGCTCTTGATCAGTAGTTTGCATGTTCACTCCATTTGAAGCAGCTGAAGGAAAATTGAAATAGTCTATGGTTGCTGGGATTGGCCGTATTGAACTATTGGCGATTGAAGTAAGATCGTCCTCCGGCTGTGCTGAAGGCCGTACTGTATCCCTAGCTTGTCGATCATTTGAAGCAAGCGTCGTTATAGGTGTTGGGTAACTCGTTTTTTCTAATGAGCGTTTTCGTTTTCGCGTAGATTGAGGGAGGGAACTTTGTGAAACTGAATAAACAGGAAATTGTGTGATTCCACAACCTGTATTAGTGCTATACATGCAACAGCTGTGAACAGTTAAGAGACAATACCTGAAATGCAAGGCATATTTCTAGGCCTCAAATTCTTGCCGATGGGACCATTATTCCATTCTTCCCACTTCTCCTTAAGGTGAACAAGGTCAATCGTATCGCCATTATCGTCAATTTCAAACGTGGAGTTCCATTCGCTGAGCTTAGTTTCATATTCATCCAACACGGTCTTTAAATGATCCGGGATCTTGCAACCATCTTGCAACTGCAGCCGCAAGTCAAAAAACCGATTATTGAGATTCCTTACATAATCTTTAGTAGACTGGCAATGCTCAAATACAAAATGGTGAAAGCCGATTCCAATTGTCGGATTATACGGGTCCTGGTTAGATCCTTTTGTTTCGCCGGTGACTGCGCGGAAAAGTTCTTTTCGCAGTCGCTCGTGTATCGTCTTAACATATGTCACCACTTCCTTCGCAGTAACATCATTCAGTCCTTGGCCATTGAAAGTTATACTGTTGAATTTGTCCTCCTCGTACCAATCTTGCGATTCACCCCACCTTACTATTACATCAGAATCTCCATCATCCATCCGAATTGTGAGGCAACGCCGTACGAGGTTGTCAGGGTAGTGATAAATTCCAACATCAGCCCAGTTTGCCGTTACGACGAAGACGCAATTAGGAGGCCGCCAGTGCTTGATGCGGGCAATGTGCCAGAAATTTGGATCGACATAATTGAAATCATCGCAGATGAGAAACAGTAATCGGTGTTTATCCTGTTCACACATCAAGAAATATTTTTTTAGCACACCATCAACCTGAACAATTTGGCTTTTATCTGATTCTGATGATGTCGACAGAGAAGTTTCTCGAAATAACTCTTTCCTTGTAATGATTTCAGAGAGCTCTCGTGTGATGTTGTGAACTCTATCCCTTTCCTTCTCTTCGCCTTTTTTGAGTTCGGCAGTTGAAGCAGTTTCTTGTTCTTTTTCTTTTCCTTTGTCCTTTTCGTTTGTTTGAGCTCGACTCATATCCTTAATAATTTTAAGACATGCC
Source organism: Paraphysoderma sedebokerense (assembly GCA_025602915.1). Classification (NCBI taxonomy): domain Eukaryota; kingdom Fungi; phylum Blastocladiomycota; class Physodermatomycetes; order Physodermatales; family Physodermataceae; genus Paraphysoderma; species Paraphysoderma sedebokerense. The sequence goes on from JAHLJZ010000170.1 coordinate 6,471, forward strand.
GCTTCTGCGAAAGCCGATTTAAATATTCCGGGGATTCCGATGATTCGGATTGCAAATAACGACGGATCTCGAAGATACAGATTTACTTTGGCCAGAATATTTTTGAAAAGTTCCGTTCCCAATATATCAAGAAGTTTTTCTGAAGAAGATTTTGCTGACAAGGAGTTCCGGGAAGAGTAATTTGGAGACGAGTCCGTAGAAGAGTCTGGAGAAGAGTTTAGCTGAGTCGTTTGTGTACTTGTACTCCCCGCCATAATTCGTGCAAACCTTTACGGAGGAGCACCCGGTTACTATACAAACTGTTAGAAAGGGACGGGTTCAATTTGAAAGTACCGTTATAAATTAATCTATGACACAGGGCAATGCAACGACTGACAAGTTTAGTCAGCCTGTCCTCGGTCAGTATAGTTTTTTCTGTTTTCTCTCTCTCTGTTGCCTGTTAGTTGCCTGTTACCATTGATTAATTAAGGCGGGCGACACAACCACACGGACAAGTGACAGCTCGCGGAGTCGCGACGAGTCGACGACTATAGAATTGCGTACCGCCGCCGCAGGGTGTACCACTGCCTGTACTTTTAACCATAATTGCAAGTAACAAAAGCCATTCACTTATATAACGATTACATTAAAAACACAATTGATACCATGAGCGAACAAACTGAAGAGCCATTCATCTTCACAGAATATCAAGAACAAGAATTCCCCCTCCACGATAAAATATTAGTCTATCTGGCAAGGCTACAACAGGAGGTTGGACACATTAAAATCAAGTATGCAGCGGGTGTGGGAGGATCGAAGGCAAAGGTCAACCCCGGGCCGATGGTGGGAATGGTGGAATTCGGTCGAATAACAATCGAATTTAAACCGAAAATGGGTGAGCGTAACCTCAGATATTTTCGAAATTACTCGCTGCCACAGTCAGGGTTCGGCCAGCCTGACATATTTCACAACGAAATGAATTCCATCATAACAGATTTTGCGGAAACTTTCCTCCTCCACGCCGAAAATATTGTTAGATATCGACAAGGGCTAGCTTCTGCTGATACCCGCAGATATTGCGTGACTGGTCGTATTGCGGGAACGTTGCTGATTAATGAACAATTGATTGAATTCGCTCAGAATAACCATTCCCCTCTGTTTCATCAGATGGTGGTGACTCGTCAGTTTGACATCGTCGAGAACAGGATCTTGCTTCATACACTGGGTTTTTTGCAGAGTGCGTTGACCCTCACCAACAAAGTGTCAGCAAATGGAACATTAAAAAGACGGGTAACCCAGCTTTTGAACCATCCCCACTTTAAAGTGGTGAAACCAATGACGTCGGACGAAAAGCGCAGCCTTAGTCGATATCAAGGCCGATGTCTGGGAAAAGACTACGAGTCAGCTCTCCAGTCCGCCAAGGTTGTATTGGAATGCGTTTATTCAGTTGCCGATGGCGAACACCGACTGCCAATTCCAGGATATCTTCTCAACATGAATAATATGTTTGAAAAATTTGTTGTTGAACTATGCAAAAGGCAGGTGATCGATGGCGTCATTGAAAGATGCCTGTTACAAAGAGAAAAATATGAAAGAGATTTTGGAAATGGAAAAATAATCAAGGTAAACCCAGATGTGTTGGTTCATTTGAAATCTAAAAACTTGGTGATAGTAGATGCAAAATACAAGAACAAAAAATCCACCCCGGATATCAATCAAATGTGTAAGTTTCTACTTGGGCACAATTCCAAAGTAGGCATTATTGTATATCCGTTTAAGAAGAACGATGTAGGCTGGGAAAGTCGAACAATTGGAAAATGCGGGGCTGTGATTGATTTCTTCTATGCAAATCTTGAGGAAGATATCTCTATGGTTCGAGGAAGGTTTCAAAATTACTTGCGTGAACGTTGTGACAGTTGGAGTCGGATACCTAAGTGTAAATGTCATAACCAATAAAGAAGCGGAGTGAGAGGCAAGTAAATTGTTCAATTCAACAATTCTGTAGGGATCGGTATTTGGGTATATATCGTGTATAAATAAACAAGGTATATGCAGGAACTTTTTTTTCTTTTGCGCGAGAAGTCGCCTGCGAGTTCTCTCCCCTAAATGAAGGGTATGCGAGAACCTCTACTTTCGGCCATTATATTGCTATTTAAAATACATTCTTGTTAATAAAACATGTATAAACATATATATTATTGTTTTGTCTTCCTGCGAAGAGTAATGTTGCAGCAATGTTGGTAGTTTTTTGATTTGCGGCAGCTGTGCGAACTATGGAACTCCAACACGATCGAAATCACCAGTTCGCCTCTTAAACTTCACCAATATAACTTCTATCAAGTTAACTCGGTTCTGACATGGGAAAAAAATCCATTTTTCACAAGGTATCTGACATCAGTGCGAAGCTGATGGATTTAAGCAAGAACTATCGTATACCGTATATCGGCGTTGTGGATTTACCGGACGGTAGCTCTATGATTCTAAATTCTCCTAACTTTGCGGTCGCCTCGCCCAGAGTATTTTCCAGCACGGTTCGAGCCGATTTAATCACTATTCACAACATTCCAGCTACATCGGCGGACACAATATATCGTCAAGCTGAGAGGCAGCGAAGTATTCCGGAAAGTGTGCTTGGCAGCGTCATTAACCATGTTTCGTCTGCGCTGGACAAACCAGAACTTCAAGAACTTACACTAGCGGAGTTGAACCAGTTCATTGAAGATGAAAATTCTGATCCTGATACCAGAAGAAGAGAAATCGTTGAAAATGTCATTTACAGACTTTATGTTCTTCTCACGCTATTGGCCACAAGTATTGAAAGCTGTAGGTCCCAGATGGTTGAACCGTTATCGTGCTTGCATCGAAGAGTCTGGTAAACTAAATTTTCATCAATCTGAAAGACGGTTATGGTGGCCAGCGTCGGTCCCATTCATGAAAATGTCTCAATTGCATAAAGTCCAGCCGGCTATTGTTGTCATGAAACTATTTGCGTGCGTTTGGAGTTCTTGTTCAATTTCCTCGGATCAAAGGCCAATAACGATTTATGTTTAGTTCAATAGATGATCCTGAAGTGTTAGTGCGAGAGGCAGCTCTTTCTCAACATTTTGCCACATCACCGGAAAGGACGATTTTGCTATCAAGATTCAGAAGTGCGATGAATCATCCTTTGCATCCGTAACTTCAATTTCAACAGTAAGTGAATCCTAAAAATTATCTATTCTTGGTTCATAATTGTTGCGTTTCAAGCGCTCTCGCTTATTATAATGAAGTGAACTGACACAACTCTCGCAGCTCTTACAGAAGATGAGCTACCACGACTTAAACAACATCACAATCTTTTCAAAAGCGGCCCCACCTTTGCAAACTCGGACATCCAACTGCACTCGCAAGAAATGACAACGGAAAGCTCCCACGCAGATGATTCTTCCGGAGAACTGAATCAAACTGTCATAATCGGGGTTCGAGTGTCCGTAGTTCATAGTTCGAGACTTTGAGTTTCAACTCTGGGGGATCCAATAGTTCAAACATTGATGACACTTGGTTATAAGCATGAGGACAAGTATCATCACCGTCAACTCTTGCTTCATGGCGTAACTGGCTTTCAAGTATATTGGTACAACATTGAAAGCAATAAAGAAGAAACTCTAGTAAATGGGAATGCGAATAATGGTGAGCAATCTCAATCTATTTGTGCAATATGGGGGTATTATTAAAATTTACCATGATTCAGCTCAAGCTAGGAAACGAAAACGAAATGGCAGTGATGGAGAATAGGAATAGCTCAGTCATAACTGTTGTCTTCTACGTTCTTTAATTTTGGACTTCCTCTTCTTTCCCCTGCCTTTTGCTTAAATAAAAGTATCTAAATTCATCAACCGCTGGTATTAGAAGGAGATGAAATGTAATAGAAAATTCGTCTATGTATCTCTCTTCTGGTTCATCAATAGAGTAGAACATACTGGCAAATGTTTACGAGATGCCGGATAATTTTTTGTGAGACTGTTCCGGCATTGTGTACGTACATGAGCAATCCCTCGCCGCAAGGTCTCTAATTGAACAGAATGTGGTTTATGTTGATCTCATATATAAATTAGCTTGATTTCCTGCAGTATATCGAGAATTGATGAATCTTATGCACGAATGAATGTAGCGTTTCGCGTTATGGTACGAATATTTTCTGAAGTGCAAACTGTGGATCAGTTCGTAATTCTGTCTATATTGTTCAAGGTACATTGATGCTCTCATATATACAAATATAATTCTACAAATTTCCGGATAATCCAATAAAGTAATCAAGTACTGTGTTAGTAGTTCCACGTTGTGCCCCACAACTCTTATCCATTACCGTCACTTAGACCCTTTTGCTTCAGTTTTTCTGCTAGCGAAGCTGCTACCTGAGCCGCTTGTCTTGCCTCTCCGTACGTATCTCGCTTTGTCCCTACCAGCTGCGTCGGCACACTATCAGTCAACAATATTACAGCCCGCGATCATAGACAGTGGGGTAAATCTCCTTTCCTTGTTATCCATTCGGCATGGATGCCAATGAAGCTAATAAATCTATGAAATAGACTCTACATCTAGCCTTTTTTATTTTCTTTACTTTCCTTTGCTGTGACCATTACTCACTTAAGCTCCTCTAAATTGTTTGGCTCATGACCCCACTCCCTACGTTCTTCCCGCCGTTGCATTGGCTCGCCGTTTGCCGTAACCCTTCAATTCATTCAATTTGGTTTGTTCGAATAACAAAATGTAAATACCCCCACCAAAGTTATTCACCGATTTGAATCAATAAGAAGAAAATGGATGATTCAAAAGTGGTTGCACAGAGCAAAATTGCATTAAAGCTGTTGGACGATTGCCAACGTTTTCTTCCGTCTAGTGAGGAATTGTGCAAGAATTTGGCAAAGAAGATCCAGAAAAGTTTGGGTATGAAATATGCTCAATTGCTGCACGGAAAATGTTGAAATTGAATTTGCGGTTCGGCAGATGCACTCCAGCATATTCAAACCAGCGGAATAGAAATGAACATTGCAATGTTCTCACGAACTACAGGTGTCGGCAAATCTTTTATGGTGAATGCTCTTACTTCAAAGGAGAAAAATCTTCCCGCTGCTTCTAGTCACGAATGCTCCAGGAGTGGTGTGACCAGTATTCCAACCCGCTATAGCCGGGGAAATAAGCCTCAGTTTTACCGTTATTACATTAATGAAGTGCAGTTCAAGGAGCGCAGCCGCTTGTACCCCGAATATCACAAATCCAGCGATTTTGACGTAGATACGCAAAGTCGATTCATGGAAGGAGAGAGAAAGCGAGATTTGACTGCCCTGGTAGGTTCAAACTCGGAGCTGTCATTTTTTTTTCCGGCTTTACAAAAAAGACAGAGAGGAGGAGTTCTTCGTCCTTTATGATGAAGTCATTTATCCATTTCCCTTCCTTTCTCAAGCCTATGTATTCGGTGGATGTGAGTATTATAAATTTATGATTAATTGCTCATTAATCGTGGAATATGGTCTTTGGACTAATGATGTTTCATCTCAATAGCTCCCTGGACGACGACAGAAAATCTTTTTTGCCAACTGTTTGCCGTTTAAAGTATTGCAATACCCACGCGATCGCGGGAGTGATCCTAAAACTCCCTGGTCGTGGACGACCTGACATGCACGATCTGCGTTTATTGCTAGCGTTACGATGCTTTGAATCCCACGACAACCAGCTTTTTCCTCCTCCGACCTTCATTCATCTGGTCAACTGTATAAACCAGTCTGATCCCACCGAGTCTGAACTGAAAGACTTCCCGTCCTATGTGAAAGAGGGATTTGAAGATGCGTTTGGTTTTCGTGACCGAAATCAGCGTGGGCATGGCGAGGGTCACGATGAAATTAGACTACAAATTGTGAAAAGTCTCGTTGGAGTTGAAAATCGATATAGCTACTGTCAGGGTTTAGTTGACCGTGCGATGATCTATGTGTTCTCTAGAGTCGACGCAGAAGTAAACCACAACGATAACGCCAAAAATTGGAATTTCCCTTCCATTTTCAACCTTGCGCTCACGCTGTAATTCCTGTTTCAAATACTTATATACGCTGTCAATTAAGACTGCCTTGGCCTTGTTGTGGGATTTAATTCTCACCCCTCTCTCCTGAGACATCAATCCCTATACGATTCAAATAACTCATCGACCACAACATGACCCCCTCTGCCTGTTCGCAGTTGTTACACAAGAAGTCTGAATAAGTATTGTTATTGGATTTGTGTTCGACTAAGCGATCTAGAACTGGGTTGATAGATATATAAGGCATTTAATATGTACTTTCCTATTAGGTTTCGGTTCCAAGAAAGAAAAAGGAGTTTTGCATAGTTATCGCATGCGAGAGTTGTACTTTCAGGTGGTCTCGCGGGGAGTTCGATGCGCTGGCGTTATTACCATCAACGTTTCCTTGGAACACTTCTCGAGACCAAAATTAGTAACATATATCACATTTAGTAACGCCCAAAGGTGAAATAGAACATGACCAAAATTAGTAACATATATCACATTTAGTAACGCCCAAAGGTGAAATAGAACATGACCAAAATTAGTAACATATATCACATTTAGTAACGCCCAAAGGTGAAATAGAACATGACCAAAATTAGTAACATATATCACATTTAGTAACGCCCAAAGGTGAAATAGAACATGACCAAAATTAGTAACATATATCACATTTAGTAACGCCCAAAGGTGAAATAGAACATGACCAAAATTAGTAACATATATCACATTTAGTAACGCCCAAAAGTGAAATAGAACATGACTGCAACCGTCAGGAGTTTCCTTGGAACACTTCCCGAGACCAAAATGAGTAACATATATCACATTTAGTAACGCCCAAAAGTGAAATAGAACATGACTGCAACCGTCAGGAGTTTCCTTGGAACACTTCTCGACAGCAAAAGTGGTTATAAATATCGACATCCCCATTAACTTCATCAGTTTCGTTTCGCGCAGCGTCAGGAATAACATCCCATAGAGAAGAACGAAAACGCGACCTTTTCATTCTGGGCCAACCCAAAAACAACCCTACGATCACAATCAACCCGATTGAAATTGCATTTTTTTCCTACTTATTTGTTGTCAGTATAATTAATCAAATAAGCATGGGCGATAGCATCACCAAACGGCCTTGTTTACCCCAACCTGTGCTCCCACCCACTCGAACTGTCTCCAAACTCTTTGTAGACTCTTGTGAGAGGAATTCAGGCCAAACGACGAGGGTTGATGTCACCATACTTGCTGATAGGATGAAGGCGACATATGAATTCATGGTCCCTTTTCCTGATTGTGACCGTTTCCAACCCTGCATATACTTTCCTGATGCCACCACTACTCTCATCATTAAGTACATGGGAAAGGATCATTCAGTCCAACTGACCGAAGGAGATTGGGGTCTATGTTCTGCATCAGAGAATGTTGCTGTGAAGGTTTCCAATGATCGTTGCTATATGTATCTAGATTTTATTATCTTCCGTTAGAAACCGGGAATAGCAATCACAGAACAATCACCCACCACTTTTTTTGTTGCTCACATGTATGATATGAACTATCCATCGTGTATTTGATTTAATCATGTATTTCCGCAGCACAATGTCGAAATGTAGCATGGCTTGACCACCTATTCATTCCATCGCTCAAGATAATATTGCTCAAGATGGTTTATTCATAAACCAACTTGTCCAATCAACAATTGTGGAAAAGCTGCTACAGCACTCAGCTGAGTTCTTTTACCCTATGAGAAATGAGAAGGATTTTATTTTAAGTAATTTTAAATCATTGAATTAAAATTTATTATTTTGAAACATTCCTTGTGAAGTTTTATTATTCAGAATTATATTCAGTAACTGAATTCTAAATACTCTTAATGATTTGCTCAGGAATTATTTTAAATACATTTCGTTCACTTGCAATTCAAAACTAAATTTATTTAAATTCAAAACATATTCATCCTCTGAAACTCGCCCATAAAGAGTTCAATAGGTTAAGTTTTATAGAAAGACGCCTATAATTACAGCTGTTTCGCCATTTGGCTCATCAGATTATTGGTCGTCTTGAAAATACTCCATCCGACAATATTGTTTATTGTCTCAAGTGAGTGGTAACTGTGGTTACGCGTGCAGTTTTCCATGAAAAATGTTGCTCCAGGCAACGTATCATGTGACTAAACATTTGAGTTTTTATCATACTGCATGATTTCATCATTTGTTGAAGTATTTTTCGTCCTGCGTACAAAGAAGTGATGGATCAAAGGGTGGTTCATCACAAATGTTAAAGATAATACTGGGTGTTGTATCATGTTTAATTTGTACTTTTCTTTGGAATCTTTTGCAATGGGAAAGGAGGTTTCGTCCTTTTCCAAGCATAATAAATTTTATATTATGGGGCAATTCATGACGGTCTACAAATTGTAGTAATTTATAGACATACTTACTTATTGTTTTCCATCCAGGAAAATGTTTAGGCAGCAATATTTGCCCTTGCCGTTTTACCGTTGATTTGTAACTTTTGAGATAATAATCTCGGTCGCGGTAACAAGATTTGGCTAGTATATTATTGATAATATCAACATTATAATTACGCCGTTTAAGGAATTCTTTATTTGACTGTTGTATGTATTAGGATCACTGCTGTTCCTAATATATCTTATATTTTCACCGTGTATCCAAAAACTTAGAATTATGTTGTTTTGCAAATTGCTTATGTTTGATTTTGATTGATTCGTTTTAGTTGTCTTATTGCTTTTAGATTTGATATGATTTACTGTTTGATTTTTGTTTCTCGATTTTTGATGAGGTAATACTTGTTCTAAATTTTTAACTTGAGAATTTGCGTGACTCACCGAAGCCGCGTTGTGGGATAGTGAATGCAATAGCGGAGATTAATTAGGTTAGGTTAGGGGAATTAAACCAATTTTATTGTCCTTGAAAAAGGTACATCGATGTGTCTCAACCACCCTAGGGATCATTGAAACAACTTATCAGAATAGTTAATACAAGAAAGGGGCGTATACAAATCGGTTCAAATACAAGGTACTATGTAAGACTAGATAAGGAATACAACGGGAAAATATATATATTTATATGACAAGGATAGACCATAACCAAAAGGTATAAAGATATCACGTCCATCACAACACGAAAATTGTAAACTCTATTCTACGGTTCTACCCGCTGACCAGGGTACCTGGTCTGAGCGGATCCGTCAGGTGTGGAATATGTGAAGTCGATTAATGAAGTAGAGGTTTCGAGGATGAGTCGGATAGAATCAACCACGTCGTATCGGCAGTCGTCCAA
>JAHLJZ010000171.1:0-15602 GCA_025602915.1 Paraphysoderma sedebokerense
TTACAAGAAGATTACTACGCAATGCAATCAGTTTCACAACCCGAATCCAATCTACCACCTTCATCTGTTTCTTACCCATCGTCATCCAATCCAACGTTTGACCATTCGCAATCTCCACTGTCTGTGTCTGCGTCGACCGAAAATAACATAATAGACTCAACGTCAGCTTCACAGCCGGCTTTCGTTTCCAATTGATAGCCCATTTTGCAATAGATCTGAAGGAGATGTTGATACCGTTTATTGTTTGAGATGTGAGAAGGGATTCACGTAGGAGATTCAAAGTGCGACAGCGACCATCGGAGATCACATAACTATCATAGAACCGTTCACGTCTTTTACTTATGATCCATATCAAATCTATTTATATATTCATTGCCATTAACGATTGGTTGGGAATTGTGGGTTTGGAATTGCGTCTGATTAACGAATGAGAGTTGTCAGAACAAAGTTGGTTATGCTGTGAAATATGTATTATATTATTTTTTGTGTTGATTTTGTCTGTGATTTAAGATGATTTTAATACCGTTGTATTTTGTGATCTCAATTAAAGAATTCAAAAATTGAAGTATAATTTTGTAGCATAAAAAACTTGTGCTTGAAATATCGCACCGGCTTGAGCGAACACGGATTTAAAGATTGACCTTCAGAATATTTGATCACATTGTTTCACTTCTCGAACTTACTTCCACATCCTATTACTGAGAAGTCTCTCAATTGTTAAAGAATTTCGCACTCAAGTGATACGCATTGTTTGAAATTCACATTTACACCAGTTCTAAAGAGTTGCACTTAATATCATGTTTAAAGGTTTAAGACATGCGATTTCCAGACTAGGTCCTATATTTTAACCTAGTGTCACAAAGACGGCAATTTAAATAAATAACCAAACCTACAATCTGGAACAAGCTATGGCAAAAAAAATAAAGCAAACAATATGTCTTAATTTTTCTTTCAAATTGTTTTCCGTTCTTTTTGTAGTTTATCGTGAACAATGACAAACCCGTCGTTGTGGCCATCTTTTAGAATTAAATAAATTGTTTTCATAAATTAAGTTTTGTACATATTGATCACATTTACATTAAATATAACTCGGCTATTGAGAAACCATTATTTATCTGAAAAATTCAAATTTTTAGTCGTCCATGTTCCGCGGTATGAATACACAGCTGGACAGTTTTCCAATTATTTCCACCGTGTTTCACGGACTGTACGCACATATTAGCTTCTTAGATAACAATGTTGTGATTATTGGCTGTTAAAGTATAGTTTTGAAGAGAATGTAAGTGTGAATCCAATCTTAATGTTATAATAGAATGATTCGGCAGTTTCCGAATATATTGAATGGTCCGAAATCCAAAGTGTACGAATTCATTTCTGCTGAATTTTTTCGACCATGTTTCGTTGACTACATAGCACAGTCTTTACATAGTTGGAGATTTATTCACGAGCAAGTGACAGTATCACATTTTTGAATAGTTTTATCAAATTCAGTCAATCGGATTTTGTTGCTTTGATTTATTGAATACATATACAGATGATTCAAGATGGCTAACCATCAGCCATTAAGGCTATAATTGTGGTAATAAAAATATTTATATAACATCCTTCGATTACTATTTCAAATTTTTTTCGGCAAGCTTCTGAATATAATCCCTTAAATCAGTGTACTTTTTTCCTTTGTGACTTCCAATTTTACAATTCTTAACCTTTCTTTTGCATCTTGAATCATCTTTTCCATTTCTTTTTTCTTGCCTCCAAATCCATTCACATCACCACTTTTATCTTTGTTTTCCTTTGATTCTTGCATTTCAAGTAACATTTTCACTTGACTTTCCGTGCGATCTAATTCTGATAATTTGGTTTTGAGTGACAAAATGTCAGATTGAAGTGTACTCGACAGTTGGGTGTAATACTGTTGCAGAGATTTGAATGACTCGAGAGTTTTCGAATCGGTTGTGTTGCTTATAGATGTTGAAGAAGAGGATTTAGACAGACGGGCTTGGTCAAGTTGGGAGTCAAGTTGGGATAATTCTTTCTCGAGCAATTCGATTTGCTGTTGAGCTTGAGCTGAAACAGCAGGAGTATATTTGGAATCCAAAGAGGAGGAAGAAGATGACTTTGAGGTATACAGATTTGTGGGATTATCGCCATATGTGCCTAGATTTTACGATAATTATGACATTTCGAGTTGTAACAAGCGCGAGCGGTTAGGGCGGGATATTAATATTGAAAATTATACTATGCATGAAATGTAATCACCTTTTCTTTGCATCAGCGGACTGGTTAGCTTGTTAACATATCCTTCGGCGATTTGACTTCCTTTGCCGAGCACCTCGCCACGACTACCTAATCTCGAACTGGTAATATACTCATCATTGTTCAATCCCTCTGCACTGCCACTTTTCGATAAGTTGGTAAATGAAGTCGATTTCTGTGGTTTCTTGAACTGAAGGATCAAGTCCGGTGGAAGGTATGATGGGAGCGGTTTTCCGCGACGTCGAGTGTTCATAATGTGCATAAAAACAATAAATTGGTCTTTTGTGATTGCATCGAGACGATGGATGTCAACAACGTTCCTGATTGAAGAAGAATCAATGTTTCCAAATATATGTTAAGCGACAATCAAAGAGCCACAGAAGTTAACGGGTAAGCCAAGAATAATTACCACATCGCTTTGAATTCTTCTTGCGGCCGCCGAGAGAGGTAAAACACATCTTGCATTTCATTTTCTATATGTCATGTGTCAGATAACTGGCATTCTTGTGGAACATTTATGATAAAAGAGAAAGAACGATTACACTTACTCGATATTAAGCCATCTACGACGGGCAACTTTTTATATTCATCTTCGTACTTTAATCGATCAGATGGAGAAATGTACCAATCGAAATTATCGGTGAATTCAATCATGGGCTGTGGTATCAGATAGGATCACGAATTAAAATTGTTGTTAATATTGCGAATCAAGCGTCCATTTTGTAACACTCATTACTCACAGGAGGTAGCTGAGGAGGTTGGCTTGGTTGATATAATGTGCTTCCAAATGAAGCTGACGGAATATTAGTTTGATTATAACCAAGACTGCTTGCTCCAGCGCCAGTACCGAGATCGTAGTTAGAATTGCCATAAGAGGGTGTTGCAGGTTGCATCTGTTTTGACGGAGGAATAAAGTATACCGGCAAAGAGGAAGGTATAGGAGAGCCGTTGAGGGTATCGTAGACAAGTCTCATTGCAATGACGAATTCGTCAATATCCAGTTGGCCGTCTCCGTCCATATCGCTCAGAGACCAAATCTGGGAGAGTTGATGTGACGGGAGATTTGATTTCAAGAAGACTGATCTAGCTTGCGAGCCGTTGATTTTTCCATTGCTAGGGTTGAGTGAGTAAAAGATGGACTCGTAGCGGGACCTCTCGTCTGGCGAGATGGGTGAGTAGGACATTTTCTGCTGGTTTGGAAGAGTAGTTTGCGGGGAGGGGGAGAGTGTAGATAGTATAGTCAGAAACAGCGAAAGAGGGTATTTAGATAGTGTTTTTGTCGTCTGACTATGAATGATATCTCCTATATTATATATTAGATGGAGTGCTTAAACCAATACGACGGAACAGGCGTCCGTAGTGGTGAACGAGCTGTCGTAACGGTGAACGAGCTGTCGTAGTGGTGAACCAAGTACGGATTGGCAGTGAACAAAATCAGTGGAGTTCCCTGCAAGCGGACTACATTAATATACCGCTAAATTACAGTACAATATTTGGCTATATTCCACTATATTACTTTATATTGCAAATTATCCACTGCCGCATTCACAGTGCATTCCGCTCGCCCATGAAATCACTCCCGCCGCTGCCTTCGGTCAACCAGCTGCTCAAGTAAGTCATTCACTCCGCGGCCATCTTTGTCATCCCTTCATCAAACTTAACGCAACTTCATCTCTTCTGCCAGGATCTACAATCTATCCGCAAAGCAGAAACTGAGCCAAAATTTCATCCTCGATCAGAATGTCACGGGTAGCTCATCATTCCCACTTTTATCGCAACGCCCTTTGAATATATTTCAAAGATCTCAATCTTATTCTAATTACGATGATTGTGTGTAGATAAAATTGTAAGACTTGTCGCTGGAAGCAAAAAATCATTGTCAGACTCGCTCGTCGTGGAAGTCGGCCCAGGTACATCAGCCCGCCCTTTCTTTTTTCAATTCTCTTGACCCAAGTTTTTTTTTTACGAACGTTGTAAATTAACCGTTTCTTTTGCCTTAAAAGGCCCCGGATTATTGACCCGCTCTTTATTGGCCGCTGGAGCAACCAATGTTGTCGCCATTGAAAAAGATCCAAGGTTTCTTCCGACGTTAAACCAACTGGCCGAGGCTACCGATCAAAGGCTGAAGGTAATACTATTGCAATTATCTCGATTCCAAACCAAAACATGTCTAATCGCATTTTTGAATAATACTCCTCATGCGAATATGGGATTTGTTGTTATCTCTTAGATAATTCAAGGCGACGTTTTACAAACTACAGCTTCAAAAATATTTTCTGCCGCGCACATGAATGAATCATCCATAGACAAGATGCCAATACATATCGCTGGAAACTTGCCCTTTGGAATATCAACAGTACTGTTATTCCAATGGCTCCACAATTTGGCCAAGCGTGACGGATTGTTCAAATACTCAAGTAATATCGATATGGTTTTGATGTTCCAAAAAGAGGTCGCTCAGGTGAGTTATTAACATTATGCTGCTTCATCAATTGTTCTAAGATGATGATCAGTTTTTGCAATGTCATTATCTACTTCTAATCAAATATTGCTATTACACATAAAAGCGAATTACAGCTTCTCCACAATCACCTGAGCGGAGTCGACTCTCCGTTATGACACAATCCCTGTGTTCAGCTTCACTCGAGTATATTGTCCCCGGGAAAGTCTTTGTTCCGCCTCCCAAAGTGGATGCTGGCGTTGTCAAACTGATACCTTTAGAAAAGAGGATATTGGATTCGAATGGTTGGTTGTAGTCTCACTGGATGGATTGTTACTCAAAATTATGCCGTTTTAGATTCGTCCTCTTTGTCTCGTTATCTCTTAGAGTAGCTGGAATCTCATTGAGTAATAACCTTCCTACCCTATAGTTCCTTATGCAGTTCTTGAAACAATACTTCGACATGCCTTTAATCAAAGGCGAAAAACCATTAAGAATAGTTTGAGGTATTGATTCCCCGTCTCAGCGGTTTTCACTCATCTTTATTTTTTCTTTCAGATGAGATACCCTGTTTTTACTTTGATAAATTTATCATCTTTCCCCGATTTCCATATTCTCTAATTACCGCAAATTGCGCGCCAACCAGCTCCCTTCTTCCTTCTCCGACCATTGTTCCACTCCTCGAAACCTCGAATATTTCTCCAACGTCGCGGCCGCAAGATATTGAGACGGAGTTGTGGTGTAACCTGGCTAAAACACTTTGGGAGAGTGGAAAAATAAGTTTAAGTGAGAAAGGTGGCGTAAATTTCGGCGAGACAAAGCAAAAGATCGTAAGGGAGAATATGCTCCTTAAGGATTGAATTCTCTGATGCTAGAGGCTTTGAAAATAATGATATTCCGTCGCAATGTAAATAGAATTGATATCATAACTTAATGTCATTGCTTGACAACACTTTCTCTGTTGTGCTAGATTACATATATATAAATTGTCTTTGTCGTCATTCCTTTTGCTGCCGCCTGCGCGGTTTGTTCTGTTCACCTGGGATTGCCCTTTCATTATCCAACTATTCCCCATTTCGCAACCCATTATGATACGATGCCAAGTATCTTAGATATTCTGCGGCAACGTCGCAGCATTGGAAACTCGGCTTCGTTTCCATCATCGTCGATCAACATCTCAGAAACCGACGATGCTTGGCAGCTACTCTCAGTGGACTCTTCTGAGGGCACGGACACTATTCATATGTCCGACAAACAGTAGGTTTTGATTTTGTCTTGCGATTGCGCCTACAAATTCTACATCTCGGTCATTAGAGAACGCTAGTATTAAAGATTTGATGATCAACTACTATATAGATGGCTCGATTTGTTTATCAAAACGTTTGTAAAATCATCTATTGCAGCCAACGACGACGCTGACAACGGATCGGATGATTTATTGTTCTTTGTCCGACCTGAAATGAATTCAGACGACGAACGAGTTTTTGTAAGAAGGAAACCGAAAGCGAGTGTCGCAAGCGATGTAACTGAAGAGGAAGAATCAGGAAATTTCCTAAAAGTGTTGGGTGTGACGGATAATGTCGTGCCGAGAGAATCCTTTTGGTTGAATGTTATCGCTCAGGTTAGTTTTAAATTACTTGTAAAATGTGAAAAAAATTAGAGGTTATAGATTGACTATTGGTTTATTCGAAAATGATTTCTCTATAATATCAGTTACCCTGTTATATCACCGTTTCGACCTGTTCACGAAAACCTTCATCATTATTATCTGATTCCGACTCCAATCATGCAGCCTCGACTACAGTAGAGGAGGCCTCGTCTGAATCTCCATTCGTATTGAACCCTCTCCAGTCTACCACGAAACGGGTCTACGCGACTCCGTATGAACAGCGAATGGATACTAACAAGTCATCGCATTGTGCTTGCTCGTATCCTATCGTTTTCTTTTGTGTCAACGATTATATGGATTGTTTTGAGTCTGCTATTATAAAAGAAACGGAGCATTTATGTATTGAAGTATCTTGCCTCATTGAAAAATCACCCCACTTTGCCAATAGAACCTCCGTACCTTCTACTCTCATTGCGGAACAATCGTCCAGCCTTTCCTCCACTATTCCTTCTACTCCGACAGCCCACCCTCTGCGTAAATCCTCAAGCATCCAGTCTATAACGAATAATCATACTACGGATACAGGTGTCATCTTTCCATTCGACAATGACTCTTACCATAAAATAGTTTTGTTTCAAGGAACCGCTTCGTTTGAATCAATTGTTGATGTTTACAGTTCTAAACAGCAGCAAAAACAATCGATGATTCAGTGGTTGTCGAAATCGGAAGACAAAACAACAGAATTCGTTAGCATGGTTGGACCTCATGGTATTGGGAGAGCTCAGGTTCGCTTTTTTCACTCCCTCCTCTGAATATGACAATACGATGTCTTAATTTGAAGATTAAATACCCATTTCCTACATTATATGGACACATTGTCTTCTTTCCAAACAGGTTGCAGTGACTCCCGTTGCTCATTCTCTGACATCGTCTCCAAAGCAAGCGCCGTCACCTTCATCTTCATCTTCCACCCCTGCATCACCGTTGAAGAAGCTTCTAATGAATCTATCTCCATCAACATCTCACTCTTCGCGTCCGGAAAGTCTACAATGTTGTTTGACATTTGTCAATATGGATTGGAGGTATATCGCAAAGTATGTCTACCGCTTCCTATGGCGGCCCATCTCTCATTTTTCGTACAAATATCATTTCATGTATCCTTACCCTTCTAAACCACCTATTTTGAAATCGATTGTATTCTAATTACTGCGTCTAACATTACAATTTTTCTAGGAATTTGTTAAAATTTATCACCTCTATCGATAAAGTCGGTTGACGTTGATTCCGTCTATTGAAGCCATCGAAAGGCTTCATTTCATTTCATGACGACAACCCCTTCTACACGGGGAGCTATCGTCGACGCCCCTGATGATATTGGTTGTGAATTGATCGAATATGCACTTCCCTCCATTTTGACTGGGGTGTTGGCTCTCACCGAAATCCTCGATATATGTCATGATTCGTTCTTGAACGAACGCCAGATGAAGTCGAGCAGTTAACAGATTGGCGTAATATCACAATATCACAATCGAAAAAGATCAATCGAGTTTGTCTATTTTGGACACATTTCATGTAAGCCGTGCGCCCAGAAATTGACACTGAGTGAAACTTTTACAATGTCAGTGAAGATAGGCTGAAGTAGTGCTATAGACTGCATATTTCGTAATGCAAGCATATTATAATATTAGCACCATCGTTGAAAGATGAAATACAGAGACAAAAGTTCCACGTCCTTGATCTACATATATTGAGGTTGTGAAGCATCATGTTCCAACTAAAAGTGCCATTAAAAAATTCTTGCCAACAATCCAGGAAAGATTCAGCTGTACATGGTTTATGTTTGATATTTCGGGAAACTAACTCGTGTTTCCCCTATTAAAGTATACGCAAGGATTACCAACTTAACAGATTGGTTACAAATTTACCATACTACCTCAAACCAGAACCTCTCAATTCCTCTCGACTCAGTGCTTCCGAAACTAGTCCAATCATATAGATTATCGCTGCCATCTTCTCCAGTTCTATTATGACCGCTGTCATCGTTTCGATAAATCCAACCCCAAAAGCGCACAGCTGATTGAGAGAGTCAATCTAATGAATCGTAATATGATGTATTTCCACCTGAGTCTCCATTTGAATCATTCCGCCTCTGTTCTTCATTAGCTCCGACGGTATTATGTGGATGTGAGTCAGAATCGTTATCAGAATCCTCAATATCTACCCAATCGTTATCTTCCGTGTTAATAGGGTGAGATGAAAATGAGTACGAATAGGAGAAAGGATTTGAGTTTGAGTTCTGTGGCCAATTCGAAGACATGTTGTTGCGCTGGTTATTGTTATTGCTTTGATGGCTGGCCTCGCCTGTAAGTGCAGAAAAGAAGTCGTAAAACCCACCGGGGATAGGTTCTGGTGGGTCTTCGAATGTTGTGCTTGTATTTGATGTTGCAGCGTTATTTCGATTAGAAGACTGTGATGAATTGGCCTGATGCGATAATGGCGACGTTGATGGCTGTCCGTTCGGGGACTGCTCCGACTTTGGGACTAGAGAGTGCCGACAAACAGGACACGTACCGTTATTCTTAAGCCAGGGAACTGTAATAATCAGCAAGCTCTAAGTGTAAGTAACCTCGCGTATTGAAGCAGTGACATTCAATCACACATACCGATACAATCCTCATGGAACAAGTGTAAACAAGGTAGCTGAATGACCTCATTTTCGAGTTCATATTTCTCTTGGCAAACGGCGCAGTCGATTGACTTATCTACATGTAGTTAGCAGGTGTCAACTCCAAGTCATCAAATAATTTGAAACGATGTAGAGACAATTATACATACCAACTTGCTCCTGATTCACTTTTACTCTCGGTAATTCTTTGATCACATCTTCAGGAGCTGGTGGCGGAGCATGACGTCTAAGTTTTCAAGACATAGACAAAAGCACAGGTTAGAGATTATAGCAAAAAGTACAATTATCTGTACTCCATTACTCCGATGGTGTTACACATACGAAGCAAACGATGGATCACATACCCAGTCTGCTCCATCAATTGTGACATCAACCGATCAAATGCAGCCTGTCCAAATACATAGTCTCCTGCGTTACCGAAGCCACCGCCATTAGGTAGTCCTCCCCCCAACATTGCATGAAGGAATCTAGCCAGATCTAGTTCGCCGACTCCATTTCCGCCAAAGACGACATTCGGGCCACCAGGAACACCGGCCCCAGTTCCCCCGATCACAGTACCAGTTCTGACGGCCCCTCCACCTCCACCCATCATCTGGCCCAAGAAAGTTTGTAGGGCAGAAGTCAGCATGTCATGTTGCGCATTTGTTCCCCCACCAAAGAATGGATAATCCATTTCTTCATCATCGTAAACGTCGTCCGGTTGGGCAAATCCTCGAGGGTCATTATCTTCTTCAATCTGAATATTTCAAATCACTTAGTTAGCTGCTGGCTAATTCATGTAAGTGCTCAAAATAGGACCGACTATGAACAGCTCATAAAACTGAGAATGAGTTCGGCGTCTTCAAGACGTTGGTTGGCGACTTTTAAAGATCAAGAATTGCATAGTATTAATATATATGTACTTACTTCTTCTATAAAATCTCCCATGCATATTGGACATTGCAAGACACCAGTATTCCTCGGAGATATTTCAGTTTGGCAAGAATGACACCAGAAAGAGGGAGAACTTGACCGAACAGAGCCAACAGAGGCGGCAGTCGACATTGGATGACGTATATCAGGGAGATGGGAATAATGTCGACTGGAGTGGATTGATATACAAAGACTTGGCAGCGATAGATGCGATGGATGCGTTGAAGAACTGCGATATGAATTGCATCGACAGCAATGGAACGGCCTGAAAGCAGGTTTCACGTGATTTTGGCTTGGATTTATTAATATTTCAGACTTATACAAACTGAGAGCTACGGTACTAGATTATCATACTGTTAACCTTCATAGATTAGTTAGAATAGATTAAGAAATCATAGCTGGCGCTAATATGGCACGGGCCACCTTAAATTGCTAAATTGGTATAAGATCTAATCAATTTTGAAAAGATCGACTACACTTTGAAGGGAAAGCTGAATGTGGAGCGGACTGGCGATGTGTATCATTACAGTCACCTTTGTTTCAAAAGTAAAGCTGCTTTTAGTCATAATTCAAACCTTTGCAGCCCCTTTACACTAGGGGGACTTTTTAAAGAAAAATACAATTTTTTGTTCTCCTGTCACCAGCCACCGATGTTTGATTCAGTCTTCAGACGGATAGTTTCCCCCTCGATTCTGTCAGAAACAGACCGCATTCTGTACAAAGCCAAAGCTGCTACAAGAGTTTTCTGCTGCAAGGTATTGTTGGCAATGGCCTATGTCGGTCAGCATTCAATTGTCTCGATTCCATCTTTGTATCATGATAATACATCATCACCCACAGTTTAGAAAAGCATTGTTCACGTTTGAGGACACGTCGACTTCGCCCTCCCTCTTCGTTTCACGCTTTAAGCTTAGTCGATTCGCCCGAAAATCAAAAACCTGTCGTCGGAACGATGTCGCTGTAAATCATTGAACATCGCACATTGAAGAATTTGTATCCGTACAGCCAGAATAGGACTGGTAGACATGCGAAGATGATGTATTCAAGGACCAATCTGAATCGCATATTCCTGCTCGCCATCATCACCTTCGTCGTCCTCACGGTATATCAATCTATTCGCAGAAGCGATGTCAGTTCAGATGGTTCGCAACCACAAACTTTCAAGCGGGTTGATAATATTCCCACTGTAATATCGCATCCCCCGTCCGACAATCTTCCTTTTAATAGCACACCCTCATCGCACTATGATTCGCCATACATTCGCTCTGCCTTATCCTTTCAGAATGACCCGGAGTATATTAAGCCAGGTTCCGTGAAAGCAGCCATCGTCATTCTCTGTCGGAACTCCGAATACTCTCAACTTGTAAAAACACTGATACAGTTCGAATATGTCTTCAACAGCAAATACAATTATCCGTACGTCTTTTTGAACGACGTTCCCTTCACCGAAGAATTCAAAAAAGGAGTACAGAAGATCACGAGAGCCCGGGTCAAGTTCGGCTTGGTTCCTAGAAGACACTGGGAATACCCAGACTGGGTCAACCAAACATATGCAAAAGAATGTAGAGATGATCTACAACGAAAGAATATAATTTACGGAGGCTCAGAAAGCTATCGCTTCATGTACGTTTTTTGCTACTCTGCGATTGATAAAATCCCATGATATTGACGAATCCTCGCTTGTAGGTGTCGTTATTACAGTGGATTCTTTTATAAGCATCCCCTACTACAACAAGTATGGTTTAATTTGCTTTTGTTCCGAAACTGTTCCTCGGCAACTGACAGCGCCCTTCTCTCTGTAACCGTTTACAGTATGACTATTTTTGGAGGGTTGAGCCTGGTTTGTAATATTTTGATTGAATCTGATGGAACCAGATTTTGACCTTTATTCATCACTCTCCTGTAATAGGTGTTCAATTCACCTGCAATATTAATGAGGACCCATTTTCTGTTATGGTTTGTCGTTGAATTCATCGCCTTTGTCGAATTATGTGATTGTTCATCAATGCTAACATGGATTCATTTATTCTATAACTATAGGCCTCGCGAAACAAAATATACGGCTTTACAATATCATTGTTTGAGCTCCGCGATACTATTCCTACTCTGTGGCAGACCGTAAAGCAGTATATGAAAACGTACCCCAACGATATACCAGAGCACAATACGCTTAAATTCGCTTGGAACGAACGGAATGGAGATTATAACGGATGCCATTTCTGGACAAACTTTGAGATTGCCGATTTGAGATTCTTTAGAAGTGAAAAGTATAATCGGTTTTTTGATTATCTGGACAGTACCGGCAAGTTTTTTTACGAAAGATGGGGTGATGCTCCTGGTTTGTTAACGTCGTCAATTTGACATACTCTCGCTAGCATCAAGACTAACTGAAAACGTATCTGTATCGCTACTGGTACTGCAGTTCATTCTATAGCGGCTGCTTTATTTCTAAACCCCGATCAAATTCACTTCTTTGAGAATATTGGGTACAAGCACGATCCGTTTCAACACTGTCCACTTTCAATTGAAACACAAGTGGCTTCAGAATGTACTTGCGGCGCCGATGAGGTAAGTCGCCACACATGATGCGTTAATTCTCGTCTCTACTTATATATTCACCTTTTATACTGTGATTTTTTTATATGAACAGAGCTTTGACTTTAAGCCGCACTCGTGCTTACGGTGGTACTATTACGCAGTGAAACAAGCATTAAAGGGACGATTCGTTAATTGGAAAGCGGCTTTGCTCAAAGGAGAATGATTTGAAGAAATCTTAATCTGTAAAATATATCAGCGGTTTTTTGTATTTTTGAACTAATCTTAATATACATTTGCGTTCTTGCTGATTTTCCAGTCTGGTGAAGTCTAGCACTCATATTGGATTGAATTCCACTGTAATACAAAAACTATTAGTTGTTAGAAAATGTAAATTTTTATGGTTAGTTTTAAGAAGCAATTTTGAACCAATTTATTGTACTTGCAAAGATAAATTTAATAAAATCTCAACCATCCTTTCGGTCATTGAAGCGACTAATAAATGAGATAAGTAATACAAAGGAGACATATACATAGTGATTTGATAGACGTGGTACCATATAAGACAGAAAAATCTATCTAGATATGTGAGATATAACATAAGGAAATATAGCAAAGCGAATAAAGACCCGCAAAGTCAGGTGTCGCTACATCGGAACATCCTCAATTCCTAATCCGTCTACCCTTCCCGCACTGATCAGATACCCCACCTTACTAAGTTATGTAAAAACTAATAATCACTATTTATACTCAGATTGATCTCTGCAAGGCTGCAGCGGTGTGGAGTAGGTGAAGTCAAAAAGAGATGTTGAGTTTTTAGTTGGTAGCGTAGTACTGCTGACATGAAGCCACGACGGCTTTGAACGGAAGCATCGGCTTTTAAACCCCCAATGAGATATATTTAGATCTATTAATTATTACTATCTTAAATGCTCATAATCATTTTTCAATACAACTTAAATTTAAAATATTAGTAGCAAACCTAATAAAACTGAAGTCGCCCATAGTAGATAAAAATCGAATATTCTAGCAGCTCCTGCTGAAGTTAGGTTAGGGGGATCAATGTTTATTTATTTTGTCCGTCTTACATTCAGGACAAGCCAACACACCCCGCCCCAGTGGGACCAAGTGTGTATGGAAGATACAGATATAGACGATAAAATATGAATACAAAGAAATCCAATGAGTATGAATACAGACAACGATATGTGCTAAGGGAACTTACAAAGAAACAAATACAGGAAAAGAGAAATGAAAAAAAAAAGGCACAGGTCAACGGGATTAATTAATATCCTTCAAAAAAATTTCAGCGGAAGTCAAAAGCGAGCTCAACTGTCTTTTCTTCCATCGCATGGACTAAACTAGGAATCATATGATACGCCTTTTTGTTTAGAACGTAATCAATAAAGCAGAAATTTTCATATACATCATAATTTGTAGCCTTATACTCCCAGAAATCAAGCCAAATTTGTTCTGTAACATACTGACTATTCCATCTCCAGTCAACCAATATACCACAGCGATTCATACAACTCCGCTTAAACCAATGTTCTCCCTCCTCACTCTCCAGGTTATTGCACCGTCGCCTCACCGCGTCACCAAAATTCCAGATCCCGCGGCGCCATCTGAGTGCAAATTCTCTAGTTTTATTGTCTGTGATTCGTAGTATGGAGTCATAAGAGTACCGGTTAAAACGGCATTTCGGGGATATGTACATCGGTAAAACGGCTTTGGGGTCGCTGTAGAATACTTGCAGAGCCTGGCGAAGTATAAACGTTTTTGGTGATAGCGGCTTTGGAGGAATGGCGTTCGGATGGGTTTGAAGATAGAGTTTGAGTAGATTATGATTTTGTAATGGCCGAAGAACGGAATAGCCTTTCGGCGGAAACGGGATTGGGTACTGGTGTAGAGTGCGACCTGACACAGAGATCGGGTGAGTTGGGGGAAGATGACGGAGTCTATGCGCCATGAAAAATGCGGCGGATTTAGCTCTGAAAGAAATTGGAGTGAGACCCAATATTGATCCATGGAGCCGTAGATTTCTTTCCTTGTGTTTGGACGGGAATATCCAGTTGATGATCGAGTTCTGGAGTTTTTCTAACGGTTTTAAGGCAAGGAACTTTGTATCTCCGCGGGAGTGACACCAACTCCAAAGCAAGGCCAGCGCAAAATCGAAGCGTGATCTTATGAAAATTTTGAAGACAGTTAATCGGATTAAGGGGGTCCAGTGATAAGAGATGGCTTTAAGAAAGTCTACATGACGTGCCGCTTTTACTGCTACTGTTTCCACATATTGATCCCATTGAATACCGAGGGATCCAAATGGCAGGCCCAGGTATTTGTACGTAGCAACCTTTGGTACCTCGTTTCCATCCAATAACAGCACTTCCTCTTCCAATAATCCAATCACTCCACATTTTCTAATATTCAACCGCATTTCGTTTCTTTGCGCCCAAGAAGAAATTGTATTACACTGGATCTGGCACTCGACAATGTCATTGGAATTCGTTTTCAGATCGTCCGCAAAAGCTTGAATTGGCGGGAAGGGCGGCGGTTCAGCTATATAGTCTGTGCGTGGGATGAATAGATCTATAAGATCATCGAGAAATACGTTAAAAAGAAGGGTTAGGTTAGGGGAATTAAACCAATTTTATTGTCCTTGAAAAAGGTACATCGATGTGTCTCAACCACCCTAGGGATCATTGAAACAACTTATCAGAATAGTTAATACGAGAAAGGGGCGTATACAAATCGGTTCATATACAAGGTACTATGTAAGACTAGATAAGGAATACAACGGGAATATATATATATTTATATGACAAGGATAAACCATAACCAAAAGGTATAAAGATATCACGTCCATCACAACACGAAAATTTTAAACTCTATTCTACCCGCTGACCAGGGTACCTGGTCTGAGCGGATCCGTCAGGTGTGGAATATGTGAAGTCGATTAATGAAGTAGAGGTTTCGAGGATGAGTCGGATAGAATCAACCACGTCGTATCGGCAGTCGTCCAATAGCGAATCGAGGAAGGTGTAGTTCCCCTCACCGTTGAATCGTCGCTCCTTCTCCGAATCAAACCGAGACCAAAGGAAGGCTGTGAACTGTCGGCTTTCCCATACCCATTCGTCCAAGTATCCACACCGGTCTACACAGGT